>PVHY01007244.1:0-68766 GCA_004024945.1 Uropsilus gracilis
AAAAGTGTATTCTTTTCCTTGGGGGTGTAGTGTCCTGTATATATCTATTAAGTCCATTTGGTCTAGCTCTTCCTTTAAAGCTTTTGTTTCTTTGTGTAGTTGCTGCTTTGTTGATCTGTCTTGTGTTGAGAGTGGCGTGTTAAAATCTCCTACCACGTATGTATTTTCATCAATATTTGGTTTCAGATCTAGTAGTTGTGCGGAGTATTTTAGAGGACTCTTGCCTTTCTGCAGGCTTGGCAGTGACCCTGGTAAGACTGAAGTATCCAGGTGAAGACCCCCTCATCTAGCGAACCCCCACACCGCACATTCTGTATCCTAAGATCAAAATCCATTTTTAGAAACGATAACATTGAGTAGCAATAATAACTTATGTTTCTTGGGATTTAAATCCTCCCCACCCCACCTTCTCTAGCCTGCTTCTGAGTCTTTCCCATTCTTTCTCTTGTTTTCATCCTCCTCTTCTCAGTTGTATTGCCCTCTGCACATTTGACACTGATTTCTACCCAGGTTTAACTTTAAAAAAATTTCTGTTGTCTTAAGTTGAAATTGCTTCTTCATTCCAGCTCGTTTATGCTTTTCTTCATCTGTTCCCCACATGCCTTGATTCCTTCAGGGGCCATGACACTTAGAGGATGGTGTGTCAAGGAAGCAGGCTGTAGAGGAGGTTACATGGTTTTGGTGGTCGGTACGTGCAGTGTGCCAGAAACATATAATCACAGTAATTTTGTTGTCCATATCAAAATGCAAAGAAAGAAAGCAAGGAGGAAGTAGGGGTGGTGACATTTCAGGCACACACATTTTGATAGAAAACAAAGTATACTGTTATTTTATCAGAAATGTTTAATATTTCATACGTCACCAGGCTATGTGAATTACGATCTGGGAGAACGGGGCGCTGACTTTGTATTCAAGGGTGTTTTATCAGAGCTTTCAATGTTAAAAGTGAAAGTCCGATTATTTATAGTTGGTCTTTAAGTTATTTAACTCTTTACCACATTTTAAGCAGACGCTGTTGAAACCAATGAAATTGAAAACCAGTGAAGTTTCCATTTCAAGATACACCTTAGAATTAAGCAAGTTAAATCAATGGAAAACAATGGAATGTTAGGAGAACCAAGAAAAGCGCCTGGCAGGAGGGCAGTGAGGTGGTGAATTAACTTTTCAAGCCAGAATCAGTATGTTTCCACTTCAGTCCCAGGGCTCAATGGACTCATGTGGATGAGTAATCTATGTGCAGTTTCTTGATTTTAATATTTTGAGATCAGTGTTCTTAAAATACTGCTCTCTTACTCTGTCTAATATAGGACTGGAGAAGGGGTAGAACTTGCTTTTTTGAATATAGCCTCAGTTAGACATGATGTCCAGGTTTGTATGCAACTCCCCAAAATGTAAAGTTACATTCATGCTTGCTTTCCTGAGAAATCTATTGAGATTTTAGTCAATGGCTCTATTAGGTGATTATGACTTAGTGCATTAGAACATTGAATTGTTTTCTGAGCTTTTATAGCATCCGCCACCTTGAGTTGTTCACACATTAGTTTAGCGAAACTTTATGTACACTAAATTGCTTCTCATCAGATATATCTTTTTAGAAGACTAATTGTCTACCCAATTTTCATTTAGTGCCAGTTCTTGTCCAGTAAAATAATAAATGATAGGATATTAAAGCAATGTTAAAGCATGAAAGATTTAGGCTAAATATAAGAAGTAATTTGATATTTGTTAAAATCACACCAACACATTAATGGGTAATATGAACTTTTTCTGAAAGTCTTGAAACCATAAGCCACAGTTTTTTACCTTTGGGATGGTTTAAATCTGATCCTGCCAACATTCTGGATAATTCTTTAGTAAGTTTTTCTGAGAATGACTTACTTTAAGGAGTTAAAATTTAATAAGGACTTTAAAGTGGTATGAGTTACAGTTGTTGGCTTCAAGATTGCCTAGTTGCATTTTAAAAAGTCTAATGTTTTTAGAAGTTCTTTGCAAGTAGTTTTGTATTTACAAATGGTCCTGTATACTGTGTTACAGGAGAAAAAGCACGGGGGTGGGGTGGGGGGATGGGAACCACTGCATTAAAACAGTGTTAGGTACACTTCTCGCGGTCTCTGTAATATTAGCAGACAATTTACTAATATATTTCTACAATTAAAAATCTCACTGGTGCCGGGCACGGTGGCTTGTGCCTGTAAGCTTCAGCCTATGAAGCGGCCGGGGCTAGGGATCGCAGTTCGAGTCCCGCCTGGGGCCCATAACGAGACCTAGTTCCAAAAAATAGCTGGGCGTGGTGGCGTGTGACTGTAATCCCAGCTATCTGGGAAGCTGAGTCTGTGGTACCCCAGGCAATGAGAGCCTGCAGTTCCACGGGCAAAAATCGTGAGACCTAGTCAGAAAAAACAAAAAAAAAAAAATCTCACTGGTACAGAGTTGGTGCAGAGCACAAAACCAAAGTTTTAATCAGATCAAAGCAGGCACTATGACATAAGAAACAGGAAAATGTCCCCAAGAAAAGTAAAGATAATTAGATTTTTGCAGACTTCTTAAGATGTAAAATTACCTACATTCTCTCCCTCAGAAATGCAGATAGAAGATGACCCTCTATTAAGTATCCACCAATGACGCATTAAGTTGGTAGATGAACTAATGACCTGAAACTGGGCAAACAGGCCTGGTTGTTTTATGTTATAAGGCTAATATTGACACTAAATTTTCTCACTGCAATTAGCTGCATTTATTGATAATTGCCAATATTCATTTACTTTGGGTCTAAAAAGTAGCAATTTCATCTTTACATTTAAGTCTATTAGATGTGTTTTATAAACTATAACTTGCTGTAGATTCTCTATGTTAAAGTGGAGCTGGCAATTGTATTTGCCTTGTAAATTTGCTGTGAACATTAGATGAGCTCGCAGATTCAACTTGCTCAGTGTGACTATGGAGGACTCTTGCTGTCATCACTATTGTCACTAACGTAAAAAAAATAAGACCCTATTGTTCTATGTTGTATGGACAACACTACCACCAAGTTGTAAAAAAAAAATCTTTCTTCCTCCTTTAACGATTTGAAATATCATAAAAGTCACTGGATAGTGAATGAAATGTTGCCTCAGTAAAATGTGTTTTGGTGTAGAGACTGTTAAATGCTGTTTATCTATGAAGTTCTTGTATGTATTGAATTGCACAGAACTGAGTTTCTCTTAATTTACACAGTCATTTTTAATTTTACTTTTTTTTTTTTTTTTTTTAGAAATCTTGGTATAACAGATTTAAATAAATAATTAAGCTTAGGGCTATATTTCAAGATACTTGCAAATGATGGTCATGGCAAGAAAATATCATTGAAAGATAAACTCCAGATGATTTTACACATGTGGCATTTAAATGAACGAAATGAATGAATGAGCCAAATAACACAAAAAATAAGCCTTTTGCTAGTACCAGTTTAGTACTTATCATTAAGGGATGTGGGAAGGAGGCCTGCATGCACTTATGGGGTCAATTGAATGGTGAGGATAGATTTGGACTTTTAGTGGTAAATTTTTTTTTCTTTAATTACCTTCTCCAAACCACCTGTATTTACCCCATCAGCCTCTGTGTCTGTCCCCTCCACCCTTTCCCCTGTTCCCTCTGATAACCATTATTTTCTTTTTTTCTGATGAGTTCAACTTTTTATTTCTTCTATTGTTTGGGTGTATTATTTATTTATTTATATTTTGTTTGTTTGTTTGTTTTTTGGTGTTTATGTTCCACAGCTGAATGAAAGCATCTGATATCTGTCACTTTTAGCTGATTTCACTCAACATAATCACATCAGGATCCATCCATTTTGTGTCAGGTGTCAACATTTCATCTTTCTTCACAGCTGTAATATTTCACCGAACAGAAACTCCACAGTTTCCCTACTCATTCATCTGTTGAAAGGCATTTGGGTTGGGTCCATGATTTGGCAGTTGTAGAAAGTGCTGCTATTTACATTGGTGTCGATAGATCTTTTCATGTTAAATTTTTCATTAGTGGTAAATAATATATATAAATGTGTCATTCACAATGTGCATACTGGAAACATAATATAATGTCATCTTCAATAAAAAGTTGAAAAAAGGGACAAGGTACAAATAAGAAACTAAAAGAAAGAGAAAATAAAATGGTACATAACTTATTGTTGGCTATACTGAGATACATCACCTGGGAAATGGAGACAGGGCCACAAGGGGAAGTTTGGTTGTTCTGGAACAGGACAAATCAAGAGTCATACTGAGGCTGATCTTTCATTGGGTGGTCTCCAAGAGCTCTAACACATTGCTTTCCATCCTGGACCTTTTTTTTATAGAATCTGGCTTCTGACAAAAAGGGAGTCTGCATCTCCAACTCTAAAAGAACAAACCTTTTGTTAAAGTGATGTTTCTCAAAGAAAAAAAAATAGAAAATTCTCTTGAACTCCTAATAATATTGATAGAAGTTATATTTAGTGATTTTATATGGCATATAATTATTTAATTTGGACAAACGATAAGGCAGACATTAATATCCTATACATTTAACTTTTATACAGTAATAAAACTAAACCAGATTTACAGATTAGTATATGAAGTACTGTAAAAACCATTATAATTTAAATTAGCATTAATTTGATGTTTCATGTGATGTTTTGCTGAAACTAATGTTATGGCAAATTTAATCATAGGAAAACATATTTTTGTATTTGGTATTACACTTCGCTTGATTCTTCGAGTTTTGAGCCTGATGGTATTGTCATTTTAATAATTTTTATTATTATGATTATTTTCCCTTTTGTATGTTCAATTAATTTAGAATCACTGATCCATCATTTTGATGACACAACCAATTGATGGTTTTATTTCAAAAATGGAAAGCGTTGAAAACTTGTAAATCCTCCGTAGGAGAAAATTCTCCAGATATATTCTATTTCTTGAACCTGAAGTATTACAAGTTCTTAGGTAAAAATACTGCAACCATATTTTTAACTTAAAATGCAGTATTACAATGACACTGATATAGCAAAGGTCCTTTGGAATTGGGTTTGCCTATATTAATGTGTGTGATATGATTACTTTTTTTTTCACCATTTTCCTTCATTCACCTTACATGAAACTTTTGTTCTTCATTCACCTTACATGAAACTTTTGTTCTGGGAGGTCACTGGGCAAGAGCCTATCATTATATAATGTCGGGTTTTGCCTTTTTTTCTCATTAGATGCTATTTAAGGAACACATTAATCTACCATACTGTCATCTTCATGATAATTGATCACAAGCTCAATTTAGTAAATAACTGAAGAATTTACATCTTATATTGTGAAAATGGGTATGAATTAATAATTATCCCTAGGAAAGTGAAATTTCATCTTTACAGTACAGAAAATTCCACATGAACATCACAGTAGACATGGCATAATTTCATGTTTGCAGTATTCCATTCTCTAACACTTTAGCATAGCACCTGAATATCTTGTTTGAACAAATGTATTGATGGATGGGGATAAAGAGAATTGAAATGGAAGGAAGTTCCACTGGGAAACAGAAGTATCTGCTACTCTGACTATGTGTAGAATTGGTTTTTCAAAAAAGAAAAACATGAAATGCTTTTTTTTTTAAAACAAAAATGTAGTGATTTCCCAGCATTTGAAACTGGGGTAACATTATGGATTATTTAGTTTAGTACAAGAAATGTCAATTACTGAGCCCCACTAAATTGCCAGTTGGTACTTTATACTTAGCTTATTTTACTGCTAATTTTAGTTGTTTTCTAAGCATCTCATAAACACCCTGTTTCTGGTAGTAAACTTTTACTCTGTGATGTTGATTTGTCTTGAAAACAACTCTGTGTACATATATGCATGTGTGCATTTTTCAATGGTAATTTCACCAGAAGGAGCAATTAGAAATATCAGAAAACTCAAAGGCCAGAGCCAGCTCTGCCACTTACTACCTCTAATCTTTGACAAGTCAGTGTCTTGTCAGACCCGGTCTCATTTTCCTTATCTATAAACTGGGATTAACTGTATTTGTTTTATCTGACAGGGGGCTAGTTGTGAGTAAATTATATATGTTTATTGTACTTTGAAAGATGGATCTTATGCACACAAAAATTAATACTAGACATTAATGCAAATCAAATGGGCTTAAAAGCTATACATTTGCAGTTATTCAGATTCTCCAGTTCTTTCTCTCTTATGGGACATCATCTCCTATGATTTGGTCCCTCAATCACATCATTAAAAATGCTACTATAGATTAGATCTTGGGATTGCAGGCTAGTCCTGTCTACCACCTGTTTTTGTAAACCAACTTTTACCAGAACATAGCCTTGTTCATTGACTTACTTATTTTCTGTGACTGCTTTTTCACTACAGTGGTCAGGTTGATTGGTTGTGACAAGAGATTATACGGCCTGAAGAACCTAAAATGTTTACTAGTTAACTCTACAGAAAAATGTTGGTACTCCCTATTACATATCACCAAAGTCCAGGGCCAGTTATAATCCAGTCCTTTTTGGAACCCAAGTTCTTGATAGGATATAATTTCACTTAAAAACCCTCCTCTCCTATAAGGAACTATGTGACCCTGAGTATTCTCACTTATTTGGCAGTAGCCTTACCCTAACTTCTGATCCATGAGTTCAAAGATGACATGCCTTGAGATCTTGTTTCTTCCTTGCACTTCCTTCTCACTTCATTCTTTTAAAAATATTCTCAGTGGTATGAATAATATTGCTGAAAATTTAGTTAAAAATCTAGGCACATATTAAACCCAGTTCATTACCAGGGTACAACAGTGTAGGCAGGCTAATTTCTCACATTCTTGAGTCAAATGGCACATTGAATAATATAAATTACCACCCCAGCAAATAGATTATGTGGAAAGATAAGATGCAGTGGATAAGTTCATATTTTAAATGTACTTATCTAGTTTTTCCTGTTTCCAGTTTTCTATGTTTGGGTTTTTAGACTTGAATGCTATATTCATGTGAATTTGAAAGTAGCTCGTGGGAGAAATGGGGAATTGGCAACCTTTACAATTTTGTATTCTACTAGTTAGAAGAGTTTGAGGTTTCTTATTTAAAACAGATTTTTAGAGCTGAAGTGGATCTCAGAGGTCAGCATTACCCAATTTTTTTGACCCATAGACCATTTTCATAGTGTTTTGTAATTGTGTGAACTCTCTTAGGGATTTTTCAAACCAGTTCATCAGTTTGTGTGTTATATTATGAGGAGGTCATTTTAAGTGAAAACTATTTTATTATTGACTTGTACATCACTAACAGTTTTAAACTTTGACACAATCATTAATGATAACCCCTGTAAACAAATTTTACCTCTTTTGCTTAATGAGTGACACTCTAAAATTCACAGTGGAAATTGCAAAAGGGAAAAGAAAATTGTCAAAACTGAATTGAAAATTGACATTATTTTCACATGTAGTTTTCAAGCTAAAATGTAGACTAGCTTAAAAAGAGGCAAAATTTACTTTCACAACCTTATGGTTGAAGTATTTAGATTTAATGTTAAAAGATTTATTTAGATAATTCTCGCCTTTGTGCTTTAATTTTAAGATCAGGAGTGTTTACAGTTTCCCCTTCACCAAAATAATCATATTGACTGAAAAGTTCCAATGAAAATCCAAATTGGATATAACTGTGTGTGCACATGTGCATGTACACACAATTTCATTTTGACATATTTCAGATACCAGGCAGATGTTGATAAGCTATATAAGAATTTTGATTAAGTGTAGCCCATGAACCTTTTGGGACAATAGTAATAATCATCATCCTTCATGAAGCTTCATTTCAATTTCCCTTCCCCCCTCCTTTTTTTGACTTTTGGTATTAACCAAGAGTTCATGGTAATTTTGTGTTAAGCACCACATGGCTGTGAACAAGCTAACTGAAACCTAGTCAGAGGACCCTGGCTGCTGTCTGTGATTCTGGGCCCAGTGCATGCTCATGCCCACTGACCTCAGTGCTTCCTCCATAGACACTTGGAGGTGCTTGAACTCTCCAATTTAAAAGGAAAGAGCATTTCAATTATTATTTCATTTATTTATTTCACAACAAAATTGTGAAATACAGGAGCTCTATGGTTTGCTCATTTTATATACAAGTAAACTGGAATTAGAAGGCACAAACGAGACTTTTAAATCGAAAATGAGTTCATATGACTGAGCCAGGCCTACAACAGGACTCTGAACTTTCCCTGTATTATTCATTCATTTTGACTAAGCCATTTAGCATCTTGCCACCTGGTGCATATATTCAGCTAGTGCTACTGTGTCCTGCACATGCAAGTGAAAGAGACCTGGTTTCACTGATTACTTCACTCAAAAATATGTTGTGTCCTAACGTTGTTATTGAGTCAAGGGAATTCCGTTCAATTACTTCTTAGATGTGACCTAAAGATGTGAGTCATAAGGTGCCATCCTTTATGCTCTGCCAATATACTATGATAATCCCTTTCCAAGAAAGTGTATTGAACCTACATTAGTGAACCTTTTATTGGGAGTAAGGCATTGATTTAATGATTTTAGGAAATGTTGGAGATTTTAGAAAATGTTTAGTGCAGTAGAGTTTTCAGCATAAACAGACTTTTCACAAAACAATGTGGAATACTTTTCTGTGATCATTGCTATAAATTCTTACTGATGATGAAAGGCATCTATTGCATGAATGTGATCTCTGTTGGTCCCCTGCAGCACAACAGTTTCCTTCAAGATATCTGTACCCATTTATAAAGTTACTTTTGTCATGATTGTTTTTTTAACAGTTTATAAAGATCTTTGGATGTTTTCAACTGATTGGTTGTTGACAATTCATTCACTCAGCATAATTTATTGATTTGTAGTGTTCCCCTCCATTGTTACATTTATCAGATTATGTTATCACCTAACTCAAGGCTATGCAGTTATCTTGGAGGTTATTTTAAACCAATCTATTACTTCCCAGTAGGAGTGGAAGGTTTTCTGCTTGGAAGGTAGTATGTTTAGTCCTACTATATACGTGAAAGAAATGCTACCATAAGAGATAATGCAAAAGGTAGGAAAGCATTTAGAAATTTACTATAGTCAGAGCATTTTTTTTTTTTTTTTGACACTAGGTCTCGCTGTTTTTGCCTGTGGAATCGCAGGCTCCCGTTGCCCGTGGTACCACAGACTCAAGCAATCCCCAGCCTCAGCATCCCAGGTAGCTGGGATTACAGGCGTGTGCCACCACACCCAGCTATTTTTTTGGACCTAGGTCTCACTGTGTTGCCCTGAGTGGGACTTGAACTGCGATCCCTAGCCCCAGCTGCTTCATAGGCTGAAGCTTACAAGTACGAGCCACCATGCCTGACTTCATGTCTTTTGAAAAGGAAAATATACCATGGGACTTTGCATTTAAATGTTCATATTTTTCAAGCAGCATTTTAGAATTATAAGGAAAACAGAAACTTAGCTAATTAAGGAGTCTGGTATTTCTTCTGCTTAACCACTGTTGGCAACATTGATTCTTGATAGGCTACAGAAACGCGTGTAAGGTAGGTTTGGAGAAATATTCTGAACTCCTTAAAACCTTTATCCCATGAAAACTGGATCAGTATGAAAGTCAACTATTGAAGATTACAGTTCATGAAATAGTTCCTGTGCTTATTTGTTTATTTGTAATTCTCTATGCTCTGTCATTAGAATGAACATTATTTTTCTGATCTTGGCATAGGAATGTCAGGGAAGTGAGTCATTTGTTGCAAGACTTTTGCCTAAAATATAATTTAACTTTTCTGCTCTTGGGTTATGGATTAGCCAAGAAATTTTGAACTCCTTTTAGGGGTAACTGACCCAGATGGAAAGTGGTGTCATTTGACCTCCACATCCATTTAAGGTATTGTCCTACCAAGTTCTACAAGCATACAAAATTATTATGAGAACACTAAAGCTTAGCCTTAAGATATGAAAATAAGCTAAAATTATACCCTATCTTACCATGATTAAGAGTCTTAATGTTCTAAATAGAAAATTTGGTTATAGATGAGAGTCTTATTTATGGAAACTATAGGTGACTCCCTATCATGAATCTGAGTGCTTGCTGAATTTACTGCCCAAATTAGGTACCTTCAAAAAATAATTCCTGCTCTTTGGCCCCAAAATAGTGTGAGGAGGGAAGGATAGATACAGGGTGGGGTGAAGGGTGGGGGGTATAAAAATCATGAACCTGACTTCTCTTCTTGCCTTTTTACTCTCTCCATGGAAGCTGTCAAAGGCAGATTATTCAGGTGGCTATGTTGTAAAATCGTATATTTTTAATATCTGAACTACTGAGTACAAACATAACATTTAAATAAAAATAATGCAGTTATTTATCTTTACCAAATCTCTCCATCCCACAGAGGATGTGAGAGCTGTCTCTTTAATAATGCAAAGGAGTGGTAAATTTCAAGCTGAGGATGGGCAATAACAAGAAGAGTGATCTCCACACTGCCCTAATGTCAGTGGAGTGCCGTAGGAGAACACCTTATTAGTTCTAACAGGCTGGTTAGCGCAGGGTCACCTCTCTGCCTCCATCTTCCTCAGCAGGGTCACTCATCTCTAGGCTATGTTTGGGAGGAAAGAAGTGAGGGGGAGGGGAAGGAATATATTTAGTGCTCCTCTTATCTCCCCAGCATTGAGAGCTGTTTATTTTTATTTCTGGTCCAATTGTTTTCTTTTCTCTGTCTGTCTGTCTCCAATTTTCTGTCTTCAGATGCCTGATTTTCTCCTATAGATAATATATCTGCGCATGTACTTTTGTGTTAAGTTGAAGCAGATGCCTTACATTTTTTTCTCATTGTTTCATTTTTTAGAAATCATCTGAAATAAGTGTAGTTTATAAATTTGTATTTAAATGAGTATTTACTGTATTAAACACATTAACTAGAAGAGGGACCCAGCATATCTAAGTTTCCAATTAAATACTTAGCTAGAAAAAAAAAAGGAATATTGATACAGCTTTACATAGCTCTTACTGTCTTAAAAAATTGAGATCGACATTGTATAAATCAATCACATTTAGAAAAAGATTATTATCTTTTTAAAAAATATATTTTTATGCTGCTTTTGATTTGTTCTCCATCATAGCTACCAGTATCAATCCTTTCTCCTCCCCAGGCCCTGTCCCCCATCCCCCATCTTCCATTCTACGTCCAAAAATGAATGCAAGAAATACTATTAGACTGTCTGGTTATGTATTTTTTATGAGGCCATACAAGACGCTGCCTGACCCCTTGCAGCTCATGTTATAAGCACACTGAAGATGCTTTTCATTTGGGTTTTGCTTTTCAGCCTGGATGACCTCTATTAAATAAAAAAAAAGGGGGTGGGATGGGGGGAAAGGCCTAATATGTGACCCTAGGGACCAGTCCCTTCAAGGATTACATTTAATTCATATGATAATATTGAAATATAACATTCCTGGATCTAATGTTTTGGTTATTTTCTCTTTCTTTTTATTTCAGGGACTCATTGATGAATCTTGTCATAGATGTTTTTCATCAGTTTGGGTAGAGAGCTATAACTTGTGTATGAGGGTCAGATTCTTAAAATTACCTTTTTCCCTCTCCTTTGAGAATCAGGTCATGAATACAAAACATTTCTTTTTTCATAGTTTCTCTGAGAGACACAGAGAAATTAATTTTCCTGATATATGTCTGCCAAGAGTTCTGTTTCAAATAAAGAAACTATTTTTATTTTGGCATTTTCTTACCAATCCTCAACAACTGAGCCCCTAGTTCTTTATTAGCATGAAGCCTAACTTCTCTTAAAACTCACACTTCCTCCTTCCTTCCTTCCTTCCTTCCTTCCTTCCTTCCTTCCTTCCTTCCTCCCTCCCTCCCTCCCTCCTCCCTTCTTCCCCCTTCCTCCTCCTCCTCCCTACCCCCCTTCAAGGTCAATGGTTGGTATAGACTCTAATCTCTCATATGTGTTGTGATCTAGATAATGACCCACATTTAGATCCTTGTACACGATACATATAAACTGTAATATATATTTATATTACTGTTATAATTATCTAGCTTTTAAAAAATAATGCCCGTATTATTTACTAATAGCTTACTTGTATACATTTTAAGAAATGTGTAACATCACAAGCTTTTGTTTGTTTGTTTGTTTTGTTTTGTTTTCCGGGAAACATTGTTCATACTGTTTAAGTTTAGGGTAAATGTTCAAAACCAATTTGCAAAAACATCCTTCTGGCTAGTTCTGAAAATTATATTTTTATTAAAGTTTCTCACAACATTGGGTGCCTTTTTGTCTTTGCTGGTTGAAATGAACAGGTTGAGAAATGGAATTAAACTACATGCCATTCGTTGTATTTTGAAAATATTTTTACTCCTTTCACTTAACAGGCTGGCACTTAATTTCCTTAAATCAGTGGCTGTTCATCAGCGCTGCGGCGGCTCACTTGTCTTTGAAGGCAGATTCCTTGGAAGGACAGTAACATTTCACCAGAGGTAATAAAGTCGATTAGGAGCATTATCCAGTGGGTACAGAAAAGCAGGTGCCTTGCACATGAATTATTCTATGTTTTTAATTCAGACCAGTTTTATGCTACACAAGGAATATTTAAAGAGTTATTATTAGTTACACCGGCCAACATATACGTGTTTAAATGCCACATTTCTTTTTCCTTTCTTTTTTAAAAGAAGTTGTTGCCAGAAAAAAGAAAGCAAGAAAATGTGTGGGCACATTCACACATTTTCATTATCACAAAAGTACTGATGAAACTGATCAAAGCTGGGAAATTCGTAGCTAGAGCTGAAACCCTAGATCCAGCCAGCCCCTTATTACCCAGGTATTGCCACAAATGTGATTCAGCAAATAAAGCCCCTTGCTGCCTGGCCCCCTCTGCAATCAGAGAGCCGCAGAGTGGTTCCGCAGTGGGGTTTTCACAATGACTCATAATTTCCCTACATTTGTTTACATCACAGTCTTAACATTTCTGACATCTGGGTTACTGGTGAAAGCATACATATGTCTCTGTGTATACATGTAGTGCATATATTTTTGTCTTGGTTAATCAGTGAATGGGAAAGGGATGTTTTCAAAACAGACTCCAGGTTCTCCTTTGTAAAGCTTGAAGCTGCGACCCTCCCTCCTCTTTTCCCTCCCCCTGTAGCCCTGGACTTCATGATGCCTTCTTGACTGCTAGCTGAACATGGAGTTGTCTTTTTATTTTTTTATTTTTTATAAACCCAGTCACAACACAGAAAGAGGAGGAGGAGGAGGAAGAGAGAGAGAGAGGAGAGAGAGAAAGAGAGAGAGAGAGAGAGAGGGAGAGAGGGAGAGAGAACTAAAAACCCTGAAGGATGGTTCTCAAAAAATTCTAAAGGAACCACAGGGAATTCCTTTTAAGAGCAACAGAAAGCAAGCTAGCTGAGGTAAGGCAGATGTGGTTAGCCTTTCTTTTCTTCTCTTTTCTTTTCCTTTTCTCGCTGTCTCTTTCTCTGTATGTCTCTTTCTCCGTTTCCACCTCCCTTCTCATATTCTCTCTTCCTTTACATTCATATATTCATATTCTCTCTCTCTCTCTCTCTCTCTCTCTCTCTCTCTCTCTCTCTCTCTCTCTCTCTCTCTCTCTCAGCTGTTTCTTTATGGGTTGGGGAGGGTGGAGGGGTGGGGGAGCTACCTAACTTCTTCCCTGCTTAAGCAATCTGAGAATGGAACTCATGTGAATATGCAAATAGGACTGCCTGGGCCGCATTGCTGACACGTGTATGTGTTGTACCCTTCTCCCCACCTCCCTGTCTTCGCGTCTGATCTTCAACAGATTGCTGTTGTTTCTTGTGATCATCAGCACAGCGTGCTGGAAAGAGAAATGGGGGGGAGAGGTGGGGATTGGAGGGAGTGTCGTGGGGCTGGAAGGCAGGAAATCAGACATGATTGCTGTGACTTTTTTATATTAATGTGTGGCTTTTTTCTAGCTCATTTGCATGTCAAAGTGGCGGAGGTGTGAGGGCAGAGATTAGTATGGAGATGACATAATGATGCAATGAATTAAATGTGATCACTTCTCTGAGCGAGGGTGAGGTGGGGGGGAGGAGGGAGCCGTGAGGTGGAGAGGGGGGAGCCAGCTAGACAGACAGAGTGAGGGAGCCAGAGAGAGCTCCGCTTCTGATCTTCACCACACAGTTGATTGATGTCACCAGCGAACAGAATGCATCTTTTTATTGTGATGATGGTGATGGTGGTGGTGGTGATGCTGATTGCCATGATTACACTTATCGTTAGTGTGAAATTTGAATTTTAAGTGGTCAGTGCTGGAGCTCCAGCGCACGTGATTGTTGGATCCATCAGTCCAAACCCTTTACTGTCAAAATGTAACGCCGCTCCACATTTGCTTTTATTTAAAAAGGAGAGGGCAACATGCAGGAAAGAGATTACTAATTTGTGATATTACAAGTGAGCTGGAACACCCAGGTTTCTCTTGTAGCTTCAGTCCTATTTTGTTTATGCAAGGAAAAAAAAAAAAGAAAAGAAAAGGAGGGAGGGGAAGATTTGAAACATTTTTGTTATAAAAAATCTTTCGCTGGATTAGTAGGGTGGCTAGGGTTTCAACTGTTGATAATAAGGAAAATGCAATTTCATCTCTAGCATTTAGTGTTATCTCCCTTTAATAACAAAACCAAACCAGACTGATTACTGAACAAAGCAAATTCTCAGGCGGCTAGTTGCAGGTCTGAATGCAGGAGCAAAAACTGAACAGTTTCCCCCTCCTTTTGGCTATTTTGTATGCGACACCTGCAAATGTGCACGGAGTCTTGTAAAAGGATTCATGGGGGTGGGAGGAAAGGGAGGTTTTTTTTCTTCTTCCTTAACTTCAATAATTAAAAGAAGAAAAAGAATGTAAATATAAACTACAAAGGATTTTAGGCTCCGCTGATTTATTTGTTTTAGAAGTCAAATTTATTCTGTCTGCCAGTAAGTTTTTCTCTGATTAGTCTCATCTACTGCTCCTTCAGGAGGACGGACTTCCTACAGTATAGACAAATCAGTATAGAAATTTAGGACTAATTGTTATGTGTGCAATAACCCTGATGATATAAATGAGCACTTAAGAATCCACAGAACATCACTAACATTAATTTATTGAAAAAGAAAATCCAAAGCAATTCCATTAGTTTTTTCCTGTTATTGTTAAGGACTTTAAATGGATTTCCTAATTGGATAATTTTATTCACAAGAATAATACACAAATGGAAAACAAGCCCTAACTCTGGGGGTGGAGGGGTTTGGTCTGTAGACCAAGGGAGAGTCAGTGTGAGAGTGAACCACTCTCAAATTCTAGAAAATCTGCCCAGCTCATGCACTAAGGGGAAGTGGGGAGCATTCAGAGGTTGGCACCCACATGTAAGAACTAGCTCACCCACTGGGGAGGGGGCAGAAGGTGATCTAAATAAATTCAGACAGTCTGGCACTTGCCTCCTTTATGATATTTGAAACCGAGTCCATCATTGTTGCCCCTCTGATCATAGGCACCTCCAGTTCATTCTGTCCTTGAGTTTCCTAAGAGGGAACCTCCAGTCTTCACCCTCTTTCATCTGCTCTCTTTCACCTCTTTTCTTTGGCATTTTTGTCCCCCACATTCTTCTTCTTGGAGATGCATTTAGGCTGGTGCGGTTTCCCTTGCCTTGCCCGAAGGAAGGGAGCTGTGCTTACGATAAGGTTGGTTCTCACTGAATGTCGTGCATGGCTACTATTAATAGAAAAGCATCTTGTGTCCTGTTCTCACACCCTTTACCTGCCAAATACATGGGAGGAATCACTCCTGAGAGACTTCTCATCTTGAGTGGCTTTCCTCCCACACAGCAACACCTGTGTCCTCACTCCCCATCTGTCCCCAGGTAGTACCCCGGCCTCCTCTACATCCTGCTTTCTCCTGGCCTTCGTCTTCTAGGCCAATAAAGAAGAAAGGCAGGGATGAGGATTGTTCCTATTGATCTGCCCAAGGGGATCATTAGGCATCCGTATCAATCTACAAATCAGTGGGCCTGTGTTACTAGCCTGGGCAGTCATTGCCAATTTGTTCCTATTAAATGGCGGAGCCTGGAGGTGTTTGATGAGCAGATTGGGTCTTTATCTCAGCACTAGAGAGCACGCGGCTCACTGCCAGACAGAAGAGGTTTACCAGATTTTTTTTTTTTTTTTTTTTTTTTTTTTTTTTTTTTTTTTTTTTTTTTTTTTTTTTTTTTTTTTATGGAGGGGACAGGGAACCTTACTGGTATTATTTTTCAAACCTGAAATCTATCTGCAGTTTAACTGGACTACTAAGGTGGACTGCGGGGGCTCCCCCCCCCACTGGTTTCTAGTTATGATTAGCCCCCGCCGAGCCTCCTCAAGCTCTGACAGCCTCTCAGAAAGCTGCGCACAGAAATATCTTCTCGAGTATTCTTTGTTATCCTTTTCCGAACCGGCATCCGAACAATTGAAATGTAAACACTTTATCTTTCCTTCCCCCAGTTCCTTGCCAAGAGGGGCAGTGTATTTACAATGAAGCAGGTGACATTTTTAGCTGATATTTTCTGTCATTCGATTAGAGAAAGTAAAAGTTAAAGCTCCAGGTAATTTTGTTTGGGGAATCCTGTTTACTTTTCCTCTTTGATTTGGAATCTGGAAGGAAATCTGTTCTCACTGCCATCTTTATATATAGATATAGCTATATCTAGCTATATCTATATATATATTTAAATTATAAAATTGTCCTTGTCTTTAGTCTCGGGCTTTGAAAGAGCACCAACTATGGCAAAAGCCAAGTTCTCTCATAGGCATGTCGATCTGAAAAAATAAAAATTATTATGTTTCCATGGGGGAAGAGGAGGGGAGAGGGATAATGAATGAATAAGCACAATTTATGCCAGTACTGCTGCTAGCATGACATTTCCTCTTCATTATTTTGTGAAAACCTCAATTTTAAACCTGGTTTTACTCATTCCTGACGTGAGCATTATTCAGTATAAATATCTGTCCATTGCCAGACCTCGGTGGTGCTCTCAGTGACATTTGCTGCTTTATAGCTTTGTGTGGGGGAGAAAGAGCGGCAGGGAGGATGGGCTGATGCAGGAGAGGGAGGGGAGGCACCGGCCACTTCCTGGGAGCCGTTTTCACCCTGCCCTGGAGCCTGTGTCTTGGGACTAGTAGCTGGGGAGACAGCAGCTCCTCCCGTGTTGGGTGCTTAGCCCTTCTGTCTCTTCATGGGATTTGTATTTTGAAAGGGGATAAAAGTTTTTTAAAACATAGAACTTTTTGTATTTTGAGTGTTGAAAATAGGATGGGACTCTGATTACACTGGCCACCGATTTCCCAGTGGTCTGCACCAGTTTTTGTAGTTAAATAACATGCTTCAGGTAATCATCCTCAAAGCAAAGATTGTTTTTTCTTTAGGAGACTTTCAGCATAGTGACTGTTACTGCTTCTTCGTTGGGACTGATACTTTCTCACCTGTGTATTTTTTCCCAGCACCATTCCAATCCAGCTACTCTAAGTCCCTCTTTTAACTTGACAAGATCCTGTTTTGTTTTGTTTTTCTTTTTGGTTGTTGTTGAGTAGCTCACAGAACTCCACAGAAATCCATCTGTGTGGGGTAGCTGATTGTTGGAAGTTAAACTGTCTTAATGTCTTAATTTATCATAAACCAGACGCCCAGTCAGCTTTCATCTTTGTAGTGCATGTATAGAAATCGATTTGGAGTAGACTCAGAGGAATGTTTTAAGAGTTTATTTTGCAAATATTTATAAACCTTTTCTCTGGAGCAGGGTCTATTTTAGAATGGCCATCATCTTGTTCAGAACAGAGCTTATTTTGAAGAAGATGCTTCCAAAATCTGTTGTTTGTTTTAACGTGAGGGTTGGGAGTTCAAATTTGTTTGCCATGGGCATACTGTCGAAGCTGGAGCTGTCTGTAAATAAGCGAGCTATTTGACTCATTCCTGGCATGCCCCCTCCGGTTTTTGAACCCTCTGAAATCCTTAAAATGAGTGAAACAAGTAACCCAGGTGCTCACTTTCATTTTCTGCCTGAAGGACAGAAATTGGACCTTTTTTGCATTTCTCTTCAGTAGAGAAAGGAAACGCATCATTTTCTCATCACATAAGGACTTATTACTTAGGGATCTTGACAGAGTGTTGCGACTTACAGAAACTTTGCGTCAGTGAGAGTCTGGCCCTTTAGCCAGGACGTTTATAGTTTCCAGTTCCCTTCACCCATGCCCAGGGAACCGGGACATTATTCTAATTTCTCTCATAGCGGTAGAAAACATTTTCATTCCTTAATACCCTGTTTATCTGTCCGTATATCTGCCTGATTTTTCTTGTTTTATTTAGTGTGGCTGCATGTGTGCTATTTCTCCATGAAACAATTGATACATTCTCAGCACGCTGTTGTGTGGAGAAAAAACTCCTAGATTAATGGTAGATGTCTCATACACGCACATTTGTGTTGTGATACTACAGAGGAGCCGCGAATTACTGACAAGATCTAGAATAATTCCTAATGCTGTCGAAGGCTTCATTTTCTCCTCGGCATGATGGATGAGGCATAAGAAGTGCTTTCTGAGATCATTATGTGCATCATTCTGTTAAGTGTTATTAAAGTCCGTCTGTCTTAGGCAGCAGAAACAATATCTTTGCCCTTATTTTGCTCATATTTTTAAAAATGGGGATTGCAGTTCCCTACTTCTTAATGGGGCTTTTTGGGGAGATCATCTGACTAATGACTTGTGCCATGAAATTATTGAGAAGTGTATTGCCTCCTACTTAAAATTTGATAATGTTAATCCAAAATGAATTCTGGTCTCTTTCTAAACCTTTAATTCGCAATAAATACTTTAGATACTCATTTGCTTAAAAAAAAAATTTAGGACATGTGGGAAGCACCAGAATTTGGGGGTGTGGGTTTCAGACTGTAACTTCAAAGAGATTTAATAGCCTTTTATTTCCTGGGCTCCAATTATTTTCACTGCCATTGACTATTTGTTACCTCGAATGATTGTGTAAGAAAGAGGATGAATTTGAATTTGACAAATATTTTGTAAAATTCCTCCTTTAGAGGTAGCTGTATTCAGAACTGACAATACAGGCATGAAATGAGAAGGAAAACTTTCTTTACCACTTGGCCACAAGCACAGGGAAAGTTTGTTTTTATAAACTGTGCATTTGGAGGGAAATTTTCCTCAGTCAATTGGGGACACTTGTTCTTTTGGGATGGTGCGGGGCGTGAAAGTGGTGCCTGAGTAGCAGGCAGTCCAGATAAATCACACATTGCTCATATTATATCTCCAGCAAGGAGAATTTACTTTAAAGGTTTGTAACGTTCCGTTTAGTTGCAGATTTTTCTAAACCTGGTGATAATAAAATGCAATCTACTTTCCAGAGCATTTCCATGATTACCCAGTTGCCCTCCCCCATCACCTTTTGGTTGTTGTTATTGCTGAGAACTGTGTGATAGTGCATCTTTAGGCCACTGGCAGGCTTATCAAAAGAAAACGAAACAAACAAAAAGAAGTAGATGATCATACTTTCCTTGAAAACACGATTTCCCTTTTGAGAGATTCAGTGAAGTCTCGAAAGGTTCACTTTTATACTTTTAATAGAATTATATAAGTTTGATGCACAGCTGGGATAAGCTCAGCCATCCACAGCACAGCGAGTTTTTGAACATTTAATTTTATATTTGAATAATTCTCCAGATCAGGCTATAATCATGAATGTCATATGAAAAGATTTTTTTTATAAATTACATTATTTCACAGATGTGCAAATACTTCTGAGAAAAAAATTACATTGATCAGTTTTTAATACCCCCCTGTCTCACCCTTCAGTCAAAGGGAAAAATAGCTTTTTTCCCATCTTTGTCTTCAGAAAGGTGGTAGATTGTAAACATCTGAAGGAAATGAAAGGGGGTTGGCCAGTCCACCCCAAACTCTTTCCAGATTTTCAATCCTTTCAGCAGCAGCCTTCAGTTTTCAGAAAAGAGGGAGGGTCTAGGGGGAAAAATAAGAAAGGAGATGTCTCTGTTTATTATTAAAATTTAAAGTGGAAAGCATTGCTATAACTGGCTAATTTTGAATCTACTAATTTAGAGGGTTTGAACAGCAAGAGGCAAAATTTAGACAACGTGTGTACTGAGGTGATTGGGAAAAGATAAGGCATTTGCAGCTAATTAAGATCTAATTCTGGAAAAAGGACAATAAGCAACAGATGGCTATCATTTCTTTTATAGTTTCTGAAACAATAGCATGTGGATGTTTAATTCTAAACCTATTCAGACAAACACAATTATTTTTACTTAGGCAGAAAAATGATTATTCTTTATCATCTGTTTCGCTTCTGAATGCTTCTGAAGCATTCACCTATTGATTCTTGTTTAAATAAAGGTATTTTGGAATTTTCGTCTTTTGCCAATACTGTAATATTTCCAGAAGCAACAATTGAAGTTGTGTACCATGAGCATTTCAGTAGCAGTCACCTGTGTTTGGAAACATCTCTTTTATAGGATTCAACAAAGATGTGCTTTTGAATCAGAAACAGTTTAATTAAAAGTTTGTACTGTGTTGGGTTTCCCTTGTTTCTTTCATTAATGGCTCTGACCAAGTAATAGGTCATAGCCTCTGCCCTCATCTACTATTTGGATATTTGATACGTCATCATAAAGATGGTCTGTAAGTGGAAAACCTTACATTAGCATTTGGCCCCTGGAAAATGATTTGGTTAAGCTGCAGTCATTCAGCATCTTTTTATTGACCCAATGTAAATTTTTTTTGAACCCAAAACATCGACAATCATATACAAAAATAAAACAAGGTGTTGTATTCAGATCAGTTGGTATGAAATGACAATTGCCTCTTTGTCTTTCAGAAACCATACGTGCTGGATGCACTAGGAGAAAAGTAATCTAAAATGTTGGGTTTATTTTCAATATGCAAGTAGTATAAAAATACGCAAGCTCTGATCGCAGTATGCTGGAAACCACTCCACAAAAATGTGTAACGAAAGCTGTTACTATAAGTGCGGTTCATGTATTGGAACAGCTGTGACAGCCTGATACAGTTTAACACTTGTTCAATTATAAGAAAAAGAAATTCAGAAGGGAACTTGATTTAGATAAGAATTTTAAATAATCCTTGAAATTTCCAAAGGAACTTCTTCCAGTCAAAATCATACCTTTACCCTAGTTTATCCTCTTCTCTTTTTCTCTATTTAATGATCACCTTACTTATAGAGACCTCGGGAATAGCAGCTGTTCTTGACTGGACCACCTTCTCTTCCTGAACTCTGCTCATATATTATGTTTTTTTTTTTTTTTTTAGGGTCTGGCTGACAACAATTTGCAAATTATCTCAGGTGTCTGCTTTTTTCTATTCACTTGGGAAATTGCAAAGAAACCATCTAGTAGCTGGCCATACATTTCATTCTACCCATTTCTTTTTTGTTTTCAAGTGCTTTAATGGCAGACCTATTTTCGTGCACATAAGAAAGGCTGAAGCTGACACTGATACCAAGCTCTTAGTTCTGAGAATTTGAGCCCGCATGTCTGTTTTCTTTTTGTGTAGTAAATGCTTGACTGATGTGGTTGCCTTGTATGTGACTGTGTGTATGTAGCACATGTGTACCTTATACCTGTATGTATGTTTGTATACTTGTACACACACATCTCTGTGTATAATGTGCTATCATGTTTGTGTTCCACCTAAACTCATTCCTGGACTGAGAACATAAAGAACATATGCTCTCACATGTAAGACTGCTTTTTGTTTCACTTAACTTTTTATTTGCTAACCTGAGTGGTCTCTCTCTCTGTTATGTGTGTGATGTTTAAATTTTGCTAATTTTGCATATTTTGAGTGTAACATGTGGATAGTGTGTATTTTATGTTTTCAAAAATCAGCATATTAATATCATTTTGAAATAATTTTCCTAAAAAAAAAAAAAAGACAGCCCTGCAATAAAACAAACACAGTCTTTAACAATTCAGCATTTTAAATCTGCAACACTATTGTTTTCTTATCTGTACTAAAAATCACCATCTTGGGCATTGAAAAAAGAACAAAACCAAATCCCCTGTTTTCATGTCCCAGCCCCACTGGTAGACAGCAGGGAGAAGTATGTGTTCGTGCTGAAGGAAAAAGGAACAAATGACTTGCCAGCCTCCATTTGCAGAATTGCCTACTTTAGCTTCAGGATTTCCATTAACTTTACATTATTTAAGTCTTTGAAAGTGGATGGGAGAAACAAAATACTGAACTTTTCTCGAGTGGTTTTCCGAGATAGTAGCATCCAAGAAGCATACAAAGGGGTCTGCACATTAAGACTTGGACTGGAAAGGAGAGAAATGGCCAAAGCTATCTTTTCTCATTCAATAGTGGTTGGCAAGGGCAATTTTAAAGTAGGATCCTGGAATTTCCAGACCCCAACTCTATCTTCTAAGTCATTTCTGTACCTGGAATAAAATGTTGCTGTAGAAATTATTGACATAATAGTCCCCATGAGGGCTCATAGCCATCAAAGTGAAATCTCACAATAAATTCAGAGGCCACCTGGAGAACCACTGGTAAAGAGCTTTTTTAGAGGAGGAAAAAAAAAAAACTTTAAAAGCTTAATTCTTCTTAAATATAAGTTCACTGATCATGTTTCTGTACCACTTTCCTAGAGTTTGGTTCTTTACTTTTAGCTTTGTTAAATAATCCTTTAAAGCTTTTTTGACAGCAAAAATGCTGTGTTTTGTATAGATGACATCACTAGCCCAACTCCAGCCACGTTGAAAGCCGAGGGGTTACTAAGCAATAAACCTCGCTCAGGATTTCTGCGTGTCTCGGGGCATAAAAGCCTTAAAACGTGAGGTGGGTTTTAGTGATCTGCAGGACAAACATTCCTACTATAATACCAGAAGCATTATTGATCAGTTTTAGGGGAACATTTTTTTTTAAAGCTAATTAGTCTTTGCAGAGTCGAATAACTAATGCTGTTTTACACTTAGCACTTAGGCGCTGCTTTTCATCTTCAAAGTGCTTTGAAAACATTAACTAATTAATCATTAGCTAATTTAGCAACTGACGATAAAAGTTAAGAGACTAAAAGAGACTGGATTCCATGAGCATTTTGTGCATAGTAAACCCTTGGCGGAGTCACAGGGTGGGACTCTGTCTGGAGGGTAGCCACAGGGAGGTGTCTGTGTGCAGGTAGGTGACTTTAAGCACCATTGCTCAGGTACTGTCTGTAAAGAGCTGAAACAAAATCTGTTAGATACACTTTTTCAGACAATCTTTACAGGTAATGATAAGTCTTTTCTTTCCCCCTGACTGAAAAAGTTAAAAAAAGAAAGAAAGAAAGAAAAACCGTGTTAGGAGCAGGAGCTGCCCTAGCAAATACCCAGAGTATAGAGAGATGCTGAGTGTCCAAGTGTGGGCATCCCGCGTGGAGTGGGAAAGGAAGTTTGTGCTTGAATGAGCTTCACTTGTCAGCCTTCCTGACCCAGTGCAAAAATAATCTGCAAATACTGCCCTGGAAACCTAGCTTAGTTTAGGAGACTCAAGGCAGGGACATCACAGAATTTCTTGCGTGTCGTGACAAAGTGCACGCTTTCCAGGAGGCTTGTCTGCTCTGCCCTCTAGCCCCATCCATTATGTGAATAAGATGTGAAAATAGTTCCTTGTTTCTCGGAGATATCAGCAGACCGCACAAGCTGAGTTTCTTTAAAAATCCAGGGACAGTTCATCTATAGACTTATTCTGAATGAGTGAGTCTGTGTGGTCCAGCTCATTTAAAGAAAAAAAGCACCACAAAAGCCACCAGCATTAGAGAACGTGGTACCAGGGACTGTAGTATTGAAGAGTGAATATACTTTGTTTTGCATTCAGTCCTTTCTCAATTCTACATACCTTTTTTTCTGCAGTGAGGAAAAGCGAGATTTCAGAGTATTAAAAAATGTCAAATGTTAAGAAAAAAAATCTGTGCTCTTTGCTCTTGCCTGTTATCACCTCAGGGTTGGTAAACAAGGGGACAGAGACAGGTGGTGTTTACATGTTTTCAGTGAGGACTACAGACAGATTACTGTCTGACTAAAAACTTCCCACCAATGAAACCTTGATATTCATGTAGCTGGTGAAAGGCAACTGAAATCAACCATGCACCTCTAAGCATTCTTTATTTGGTATTTTGCTGGAGAAATTTAAATAGAGACTTGCACACAGGTCAAGGGCTTGAGCCTTCTAGAAGCCTTTCAGATTAATTCAGAGCTGCACTGACCCTTGGGCAGAACTTGGCTGGCACTTTTGAATGGGGACTTATGTCACTCCCCACCCTTCCACCCTCTCCTCTTTCATCTCAAACTCATCTTTTCTTATAAAGGGCTAAATTTAAAACGAACACAAAGAAGTTTCAAATTGTCCCTTCTTCAAAAATTAAAGTTTTATACCTTCTCATTTCAAATTTTATATGGGAGGGAAATAATGGAAGTTCAAGAATTTGTATTTAAAGATGAACAATTTTTCAGTTGACTTTGTGCCTTTGGATAGTAAAACCCCTTCACTTAAAGGCTTTGAATAAAACCACTCTTCTTCCCATCTTCCATCTAAACCTCTGCTTGCCTGAGAGCTCATCACAATAGCATCCTTCTCTCCCTTGCTTTGGGGGGCATCACTTTGACATCTACCATCCATGAGCTGACTCTCTCCTCTCACTTCCCTAAGAACTTTCATGGGTGCCCTTTGCAAAGGTCAGGAACGAGGATTAGCCCTGAGGTTGGAGAGATGATTGAAAAGAGATTGCCCCTCTCCCATGCACACCTTTCCTGCCTTATTCTAACATCTTTTCAAAATATTATTTCTTGTATCAACATGAGTCATAGTTCAGTAGAGAATCTTGTGAGAACTAGCTTACATAAAATTAAGGTTCAGAGTCTGCTACAAAAAAAAAATTAAGATTCGTAGTCTGTGACAGTTATTATCAATGGAAGTGAGGATGCTTTGTTCCCTGGAAGACATGGGCAGTGTCTGGAGACCTGGGTGACTGTTACAGTTGTCACAGAGGGTGGGGTGCAAGTGGCATCTGTTGCGTGGAAGCTGGGGATGCTATTCTCTACCCTATAACACATGTATCACGCCCTATAACAAGAAATTATCTGTCTCTAAATGTGAATAGTGTGGAGGCTGAGTCTCTCCTCTGTCTGCTTGTTCCTATACCTATACTTGGGAGATACTGACAGCAGCTTTTAGGTAGGAACTTCATTTATTTTTGATAGTGCTCTTAAAATAAATTCTCATTGAACTGGGGTGGGAGTCCCTTCTTGCTTTCCTCAACTCAAATAGTTTCAGAGGGAAGTGGAAAAGGGCGGCCCTGCATCTTTTCCATTTCTCCCTTTTCTGCCGCATGGCGTAAGAATGAAAGATAAATGCACAACGGGCAAAGGAGCCATTGGTGGAAAAGCTTGCAGAAACTGGGCCGATTTTTTTTCTAAGACACCTGCATTTCTGCATCCCACGTAGCAGACTGGGATTAAAACAATGACCTTATGCTTATGATGTTAGGGACTCTCTCTGTGTCTTTGCTCTTCTTCATTCCCTCCTGACTAGGTTCCTCCCCTTTTCCCATTGTAAATTTAGGGGTTTTAAAAATTTTTTCCTCGGAGAGGATTCTAACAAAAACTGCTGGTAAAAATCACAAGCTAGAGATTACAGAAAAGGACCCCAAGGTCGCTCACTGTTGGTGATTATTTTTCTCGATGTTGTTAACTTGTTACTCAAGAATAGTTGGAAGAAACTAAGAGAGACTTTAGCTGGAAATGAAGAAGGAAAAGCAGGGAGGAGTTCTCTAAGGAAGAACATAATGATCTGTAGGAAGAACTAGTATTTCAGCTATGCGTTGGCACACATACATGTTTTCCTTATCTAATCCTTTTTTTTGAACAGCGAAGGGTGTAGGTCTAAATATCTCCAGTTTTATTTAGCTGCCTTTAAAGGAGCCTGTCTCTTTCAAGTGAAGTTGAACTTCACTTTCCCAGTAGATGGCATTGTAGTCTGTTCAGAGGGAAAAAGCTTCTACTAACCAATACAAGTTGAATGTTTTCTCCTAAGCTTCTTCCTTGATAATGTACCCCCTCCCCCTTGCATTAAATACTAGCTTGAGGTTATAAATAAGAATCTTGTTTTCGCTAGTTACCTGTAACTCTCAAAAGATTTGATTTAAAAAAAAAAAGATACGGTAGATAATTTAATATCCCTATATCAAATGAAAAAAAAATATAGACTAGATCTGGGAGTGTGGCATATGGAAAAAATATGCAAGCTGGAATCTTTTCAGACTACACTGTTTTAAAAATGAGCGCAGCCTCTGGGTCTTCCTAAGTACACTTCAGGATTATTCCGTTCCCCTTACAGCACTTCAGCCTCACTGTGAAGAGAAGCCTTGAAAAAGTTATTCCCTGTCAGAGATTTTTCAGACATGTATTCTTCTCCCTCACCAACTTTGAATTCTCTTTACTAGCTAATTGTTTTAAAGCTTTTTTTTTTTTTTAAGCTGACTTGTTTGGGTATCCTGTGTATTACAAAAAGAGAAAAAAGCTGCATTTTTTGGGTTTATTTTGAATATTATTTTCATAAGATCTTGTTTCTTCCTTTTAAACCATTAAAACTTGAAAATAGAAGCAAGAGTTAAGCTAAGGGAATGGTGTCATTACTTGGTGTTGAGAGAGTTTCCATGTGGCTATTATTATTATTATCATCATCATCATTACTATTTATTTTGCTCATTATGAAGTTTCCTGAAAAATAATCAGAAATCACACTGGGTTTAAACCAAGCAGTGAAATGAAGTTATGGAGCGTAGTTAAAAACAAAATATCAAACTCATAATGAGTCTTTACCTATGTAAACAGGTAACCTCTTTTGAAAATAGAGGTTGAGTGTATCAACAATAAAAATCAAAATGGATTTTTTTAGTAGATGAAAATACCATAATTTTGGGGTGTATGTTTTAAAAGAATCTAGGGTGTCCCTTAAGAGTCCTTTTTTCTGTGAAGCTACTTTGTTCTCTTCAAAAAAAATATTTTGCTGAAACTATAAACTTTTCCCTGCCAAACAAAATCCTCTTTCCATTGACTATATTCTATATTTCTCTGATAGTCATTTAATGACAATATTTGACTTCCACTTATCAATACTGTTTCTTTCCATTATTTTTAATCACAAGATTATGAACAGTGTATTTAGTTATTATTTAAGCTAAATGGTTTCTTTCGCTGTTAGCTCAAAAAAGATAATGTCGCAATATCAGGATTAAGTTTTCATCTGTATCAACTGGCTTAAAAATACCCAACTTGATTCCTTTTGAATTAACTGAGTCTTATTTTATTTTTTTTTTCAATATCACCTATCACCATAGTAACCACTAGCTGTCAGTTCAGCTTCTGACATTTTTCTCATTTGGTAAGATTTCAGAATTGCCATCCTCCTGCCAACATGTCATGAACAAGAAAAAAAATTGCATGAAAAATCTAATGGGTGTCTGGTCTGATTGTCCTCATTCGTGGCAGGAAAGACAAAAACTGATGAATTGTGAAATGTATTCAGAGGGATCCAAGGAAGCAGTGCCTGGGACCCCCCCTCCCCCCCACCTCGTTTTCATTTTGTTATGCTTGATGCACCGTACATGCTTACCCTGACACTGGGTCTGTAGACATTTAAGATGAACAGTTTTTACATTCACCCTGCTGATCTCTTTCCCCTAGCTTTTTTTTTTTTTTTGTAAAAAGTCATCATTAAAAATAAAGTTACCAGGGCTTGTATTTAGCATGATTTCTCACCCGGATCATAGATTTTTAGTAAGTCCAAATTGGCTTCCAAATATAAAGTATTATGCTTGTGAAGCTATAGTGTGGTCTTGGAGCCACATATGGGTTGTGGGTGCACAGGGTTTTGTGTGTGTGTGTGTGTGTGTGTGTATGTGTTAGGGTGGTGGGACTTCAGGCCTATTTGAAAAAAGAAACAAAACTGACACTGGACCTTTTCTAGGGATTTATTTTCCATGGAAGTAAAAAGTAAGAGAAATGCTGTATTTTCAAATTCTTTCCAGCATTCTGATTTAACAGATGAATGGTGGGAAAACAGGCTAATGAATTTCTACCTCATGTACCAGGCTGGGTAGTTGATGAAAAGAACTCTTTCTATACTCAAGTATTTCCTTCCTTTTGATTGCCAGACTTGTTATAGCAAATGGCAAGAAAGAAAGGGAAGTGGTAATGTACTTTAGCAGATGTAAACATGCAAATTACTGAATAAATGTTACTGATATGACACAAACATCTACCCGGTATATGGATCTTATCATTGACACTTAGGCAAGAAATGTAATAGGAATGTGGTCTGAATACAAGTGAACATATTAAATATAGTAGCATGTGTTTGTGTGCACACAGATGTTCGTACTGTTAATATATCCTTAAGCTATCTAGCGTTAATATATCCTTTCAAAGCTTAGCTGTACCTGGGTTTGATGAAACTTACATGTCTTTCCAGAGGTTTTGTTTTGAGCTGGATCAGTCTTTTAGGCTGATTTTGTGTGTGTGTGTGTGTGTGTGTGTGTGTGTGTGTGACTGTCTACAAATTCAGGCTCAGCAGCAGGAACTCATTCTAGAAACAGAAAGCTGATTTGATAAGCAGCTGTAGAACCCAGTGTCTTTTTCCTAACGGTGGACGCCCCAGGATCCTGCCCGTAGACATAGGATGTCTTTCCATTTCACATTTCATATACTGTGGCTTTTGCTCCTTTAAAGAAAACCCGCACTGGATAGTTGGGGAGCATGTTATAGGATTTACTGCAGATTTTTATTTACAAGCATATTTAAACATTGCATATGGTTAGGAAGGAATGGAGGGGCCCACTGAAAAATACCTCCATTAGGGAACAAAGTCTCTTAATTTGAAAAGCAAAATAGCGTGTATATTTTTGATGCAATTTATATGAATATTAAAACATTTAATGCTCAGCGTAGGTGGATTGATAACGCAATTTTGGCATTGATGATTAATGGTGTGTTATATACATGCATAAGGAATATACATGCATAAGTGTGTACATACGTATATGGCTATAATGTGTGTGTAAAATAAGCAATTTGGTTCATCACGCTTTTGTTATTTGATTCCTTTTACATTTAAACACTTTGGAGAAACCAAACGAATAATGCCTGAATGTTTGCTGCTATTATTATGAACAAATATAACCCTTGAGAAATAACTAGAAAATTGATATTGAATCTTAGGGTATATTTCAAACACATATTTGGAAGTGGAAAAATAGAAAGTATTTTTTGAATACTGGCAAATAAATTTACCTCATAAAAGGAGAAAGTCAGAAAAATATAAATCTTTTAATAAGAAATAATAATATTTTTATAAGCTGTATTTTAAAATGAATGGTGTAAACAGAATATACTTTAATGCCTTTATGCTTTATAAGATTTATAACAATAATCAGCAAAACCTTGTAACTGTGTTTGCCCTTATATGCCTTCAAGCCATTGGACCTTGCAGTTAATTGTATAAATTCCATACACTATGGGAAATCACGATGGATCATTTATATTCAGCATGTGTCATGTATATAAATATTAAAATATATTAGCCAAAAATGGCTGATTATTCCTCAAACATTTTGTGATAAATCTTATCTTTTTATGGGTTGGGTGGGGGAAGCTAAATATTTTATGTTATTTGGAAATATTCTTTAAACAACCTAGATTTATTATTAACATTTTAAACATTTATAACTGCCTTAACGTATTCGGAGTCTTAGCTCACTGAGCAGTCATATATATCTGGGGAAAGTTATTTTTGTATGCAGTGTGTGCAAAGGTTTAGGCTTCTCTGTTCTCCAGAGTGGTGTCTGTATAGCTGTCTGTTGGTGCCAAACTTATATGCATAAAATCACCGTTTATGGATATGTTCAGTTATATGAGAACACTGATAAAAATCAGATTGAAACACTATGCTGTATGTATGTAACAGGGATGTTTTGAAGCCTATGTAATGGTTGTTCTCATCTTTAAAAAATTGTTTTTATTTTTCCTAGATGCTGAGGCAGCATCTATGTGAAATTTTGTATATGAATATTTTGTTTTCAGTGTGTATTGGAGGAGATATTTTAAAAATGAGGGTTGACTAGGTTGAAGCATAAACACATAAGTCAAATATACAGAGATCTGATGTAATAGCAGATGTAGAAAAATTAGAGCGGTACATACTTATTGAGACTGATAGAGATGCCTAATGAATAAACAAACATGGAATCGAACTGTTTAACAAATATATTTGGCAACTGCCCTTAGCGGTGAGTGTGTACATTTTGAGGGGAGGAAATGTCACAACAGAGTCTTGTAAATACATGCAGCTGGAAAGAATAAAATAAAAAATGATGACTAGCGCTGACAGGCAGACTTGGGGTGTATGATATACTTTGTTCATTTGATTCTTAGAACTCAGTCGGGGGTTAAATTGGAATCCAGACATCAAAGAATTCTTCCACCAGACCCAAATTTTGCCCGTATAATTTTTTTTCTTACAGTTGTCATAATTTTAGCTAATTTCACAGTGCAATAAATTTTTACCGTTTGAAGTCCTTTTTTTCTTCTTAAATATGCACACAGTATGTATAGAATATAGCTCATGTGAACTACCCACACAGTTGATATTGGGCACACACACACATACATAAAAATGATAGACATACACATGTACATTTCACACATGTCTGTATACACCCAGGCACAGATGCAGAGAGAAATGTCATGTGTAGCTCCTGTATCCATCTGATCCTAATCTTGAAATATTAAAGAGAAAAAGCTGTTTTCAGCAGTGATATGTTTGTTTCCTTTTTCTCTTTTACCGCTTTTTTTCCCCTCTTCTGACTGTTGTGTCTGAAAATGGTGGGCGCCTGTGGTGCTGCATATTTGGAGGTTTTGCAGATTTCTGTACGATTTTTATCTGAAGGTCAGGGCTGAGGAAATACATCAGGTTGGGATGTTTGCCGTTTGCCATTTAGCCTTGCTCCTCTTATCAGATCATTTTGTCGTGTGGGCCACAAACAGAGAACTCCTCTAAAAAAGGAGAGTTAAAATAAGTATCATTTTATTCCTATGCATTTTGCCTCCTTTTAAAGAGTTACAGTACCATTTCTATGTGTACTTAAGTTTCAGCTCTACTTAGGTTCATGGGCTTATGATTCTAATTCCATTTACCATTTGCATTTTTCAAATAAAAATGTTAAAGGTGAATGCATTTTTCCCCTGTAAAAAGTAAAAACAGAAATAAATCATATCCATAAGTAATGTGTCATTTCTGAGCCATTGGTGTGAGTTCACTACACTGGTTTTACCTGAATATGCTACTTATGATAAAGAAACATATACATTAAGAAAGAGAATTTTCTTATTCTTTGTATGGACCCAAGAATCTTGCTTTGTAGTTGAAGCACTCATTTGTTTTGTTTGTGTTATGCTGATGCTCAGGCCTGGATAATTTGGTAACCACCACTGGAATAGGGAAATGTGCATGGATCCTGCTCCATGCTGTGTGTCCCGCAACAGATTGGGAGAAAGTTTCATATCATGAATGACATGAATTAAATTTATTCAAGATAACTGTCCACTCTTCTTCACTTCACACCCTATTCAAAGGCCATACAGAGCTGAGAAAATGAACTTCTTTCCTTGCTACTAAGAAAGGATTTCCTTCCATTTGCATGGAGCACCCTTAGATAGATACCTTATTGGAGATGAAAGCTCTAAGTGTTGGTCACAGCTTCTGGATGCAAGGTGACGAGTACTCACTGGATAACTATGATTCCCACCAGTCATTTATCTGCAATTAGGTGTAGAAACAAGATTCTAAGTTGGTTATAAAATCTTGCATTTGGACCTATAGACAATCCTTCATGACCCCTCCTTGCAATGGATCTGCCTTTTCAATTAGTGCAATGACTCTTAGAGATAATATCCAAGGAGTGGATCTCATTGGAATACTTGGAGGAAGCCCAGTTTCTTTTCCCTCCTAAACATTGGCATAGCTCAGGGGGTTCTGAAGTTTCGGACTGCTTTTCAAAGTGATTGTTTTGTTAGCAAGTGAGAGAGGTCTCACTATTTGACAACTGCCATTAGATGGAGCCAATAAAGACTTGATATTTTTTAAAGGGGGCATTGATGAGAGACAACATAAGCTGTGTTATGCTGTCCTTTGTGAAAGACAAACATTTGCTTTCCATCTTGATGTCATCTTTCCAGGTTATTATTTGGTCACTAATTTATCTCACCATTAGCGAATTATGGTAGATTATTGCTTGGATGCATTAAAAACACCAAGGAGCTGTGGTCCTGTGGCTATTTCGGGCAAAGTCATAAGCACACACTTTTTTTTTTTTTATTGTCCTCCCAGGGAGCAGAATTTGAACTTAATATTCCATGAAATAAGCCATTGTAATCACGTTGGGTTAATAGAAGAAGTAAAATTGCCTCTCCTCTCACAAGACATTAGAGCAAGGCTGCATTATTAAAGTTTTCTTGCGGACAGGCGGTTTAAAATATATCCTCGGTGGCTGACGCAAGTCCTTTCAGGGTGGATGACAGCTTTTCAGATCTTAATAGCCTGCTTGTTCCTGGCCTATGAGTTGCCAGAATTTCTTCCATTCAAGCCAGCCTATGTCATGAGGGCTAAACTCTGACATAATGGAATGCCACGGACTGTGCAAATCCATACTTGTGTTAGTAAGTAAACGATTAGAAGTTGTAAACACGATTGATTAAGACCACTTCTTCGCATCATCTGACCCACAGAAGTTTCTGTGGGAGGGCCTTCTCGGAATCTGAAGTACAGTGATACAGAGAGAGATAGGATGTGTGAGTATGAGGTGCTCTGTGTGATCATCTCATGAATGGTTGAGGCAATGTGACACATTATTCAAAGCGAGGTATGCTTTTTTTCCTTCCTTCCTTCCTTCCTTCCTTCCTCCCTCCTTCCTTCCTTCCTTCCTTGCTTCCTTCCTTCCTGTCTTTCTTTCTCTTCTTTTTCTTTTTTTATATATTGCCAGTGAGTGGTACTTGATCTTGTGGTGAGCTCCACTTAAGTAAAGGTTATAAGAAGTAAGTGGTGAGATATTTATGTGTTTCTCCTCCTTCCACACCTGGTTGCCCAGACCCTGCTGATGCTCTTGTTCAGGTCCTGCTGATATTGGGAGGTCAGGTCCTACCCAGCTGGCCTCATCACAAACTCCAACACTCTAGCACAACCATGATTCTGAATCAACTTTGAACTTAATTTAAATTGCGGGCTAGATTGCAGAATGTATTTTCTTCTAAGTGACTTTATGAGCAAAGTGAAGAAAAAGAATGTCTGTTCACAAAAGCTTTACAGAAACCATTTCACTACTCAGGTCTCATCCAAGAAACGTGGAGAGGAATGGGCATTCATCTGGGTATTGCTCAGGTCCTTAGGAACAAGACCGAATTATTTTGAGGGTTGGGTATATTGGCTTAAAGCTTGCTTTGGCTCCTTCCACTCCCCTGTTGTTCTTGGTTTGGCATCTTTTTCCTTACCTTCTCTCCACTCTATTGGACTGAACAGATGAATGACCCGCTTCTATGGTTGCGATGCTCAGCTACAAGGATTGGCTGCTGGCAATGCTTTGCTACTGGTGTTGCCTTCAGCTTGCTAGTTGAGAGGGAATACTTAATCTGCATGGTGTGTCTGGTGTCTGGTGGTACAGGGGAGATTCTCTCCAGGTCCTGGCATTAGGTGAAATGTATGCAGCAAACCTCTGTAGAATATATATTGTTGATGGGATGGCTATCATCTGCTCTAAAGTTGATGTGAAAATCCACAGTGAGGGAGACTGAAAAGATGAGATTTTTGATCTTCCTACATCTATGCAGAATTTGGAAAAAGCTGAGCAAGGATTCCAATGTCTTATTTTCCAGCAAATGAAAAAGCTTTATTGGGTAACTTTAGGTGGACATGCCAATGTCTATTGCACATCTGCTTTGTTTCAGTCACTGTCCTAGGCTCCCAAAACTCCACATGTAAAAGACATGGTCCCTGCTTTCAAGAAACTTGCTAAAATGTAAAACCACTCCTTCCCCCCTAAACAAGCAGAAAGCAGGGTTAGATATTTGCGATGTCTTTGGCTAGTCATCAGGCACCTCCATAATGAATAGGCTACCTCTGCAGACCCTCCCTCATGTCATGTGGCAACTTTTACTGATGGAAACAACTTAGCAGCTGTCTTTATTTTTTCGGTCAGCGTGTGTATGCTTGTGCCTGTGCCTGTTTCTTTCCCATGATAATCCTTAAGTACAGTCATGCAAATACACAAATAAGTTATGTATGTATATCCCACACACTCTAAAGCATTTCTCTCGTTATCTTTTGCACAGGCAAGCCCTTTGTAGTGAAGTGTATTTTATCTGTGGTGCATAAACAGTTAGCCCTTTGTCTGTATCACTTTTACTTGAAGACAGTTCTCTGCAGATGCTTTGCTTTTTGGGTATTGACATAATTCATTCTCAACTGATAAGTTTTAGCCCTTTTCCCTAGTCAAATGGCATCTAAAATTTAACTAAACATTTCCTCCGTGTTTACTCTCCAAGTTGATTTGGGTGGTCGGGCTGTTTGCTTATTCATGAATCATATTTAAAATGCTGTTTTTTCTAAAACACCCTGTAGGTTGCTACACTAAGAATTTGCAGTTCTGTTACCAACTGCATTTCCAAAGTTGTACAATTTACGTGTGCCTTGACCATGATAAGGTTTTTGAAAAACGTGTTGTAAACATCAGTAGTTAGTTACTGGGGAGGTTAATGTGACATATTCTTAAAGAATACTGACCTGGACCCTGAATCCTCCAGGGCTTTCAGAGCACGTGGGGCACTTTGCTTGTAATTTAAATTTAATAGCGCAACATTCACCATTTCTAAAGGGTAGAACTTCCAAGGAAAGGAAATAGTCCAAAGAAGATTATGAGATCACGAGAAAGAGTAAAAGCAGATCAATAGCTGGCTTACAGTCCTTAGATTATAAACTGATAATGCAGAATATTGAAATAAAAATATGGAGCCTGGGTGTGTGATGAACAAGAAGGGGAAAGCAGGCTCATTTTTTTTTTTAAAGGATGTAAAGAAACCCGTCACTGAACACTGAGCAGTGTTTGCACTTAGTCATCTGCATTAAAACAAAAAAAATGCTTTTGGTTAATATCCTGAAATTTGGTACAGTATCTGCGGGGCTCCCAGTGCTCCCAGGTAGATTTTCATTCATGTGGTGAAATGAAGATCTGAATCCACTTTCAGCAGGGGGAAGAGGAAAATGTCTGATGGTCCCATTCAGCAATTTCTCGTGTGGCATGGACTTGGAGGCCCCATGCCGAGTGGTCTACTCTCTGTATCACTCACTATTCTTGGCTACCGAGAGACTTGCTCTGAACGGTTAAGCAAATGAGGATTCACTGTGTGAAAAAGAGGGGGAGAAGTGAACATCCACCAGGGACAACTGAACTGAATGTAGTGAGTGACAGGAATATGGGAGCTCAGAGGCCTGGAGTTTTGAAAAAGGAAGCTTGGCATCCCACTCTAGTGAGAGTGGTCTGCTGTTTATCACTGCTCTGGTGCGGAATCCACTCTACTCTCTCTATTCTTGCATGATTTTCTTCAGACTCAAAGTCCTATGAGAGGACATCTGCTACAGGTTCATCCTTGGGAAACAGCAGACTACCACAGGAGCCACCCTGAGAAACAAGCACCTTGGCCTACCTTCTCAGCACTATGGAAGGAGAGGCAGTTATCAGTGGCCCTAATGTGTACTTGGGAAGGCGAATGAGTACTTCATGCCCGGAAAATGACAGTTGTACACTCTACCTTCTATTTAAACAATGCTTGTTAAATAGCAAAGCGTCATGGTGATAAGTACCTTGTGTATTCATTTAAAAAGATAAGGAAACCAATCCTAAGGCACATCAAGTTTTCAATGGCTAGACTACTTAAAAAAAGAACAAAACTAAAGCCGGGCACGGTGGCTCGTGCCTATAAGCTTCAGCCTATGAAGCAGCTGGGGCTGGGGATTGCAGTTCAAGTCCTGCTCAGGGCAACAGAGCGAGACCTGGTCCCAAAAAATAGCTGGGCATGGTGGCACGTGCCTGTAATCCCAGCTACCTGGGAAGCTGAGGCTGGGGATTGCTTGAGTCCGTGGTACCCTGGGCAACGTGAGCCTGCAGTTACATGGGCAAAAATAGTGAGACCATGTCTCAAAAAAAAAAAAAAAGCACAAAACTAAAATCTGGGGCAGAAATTCTACTTGAACTTGCATGAGGATGTGAAGGACTCCCAGGTGAAGATCATGCCTACAATCCTTTCTGTGGTTTCCACATGCTTGGGAGCATTTGTTTTACCTGTGGTTTGCGAAGTCTCTTGCTAAACAGCCTGATGTTAAAGTGCTGGCAGGTGAAGCAGAGCCAGACTTAGCATGTGACTCTGCCCCACCTCAGTTCTCCAATTGTAAAGAGGAGCTCACAGTAACCTCATGGTTGTTTTGAGCATTGCATAAGATAACTGATGTAAAGTCTCTGATACAAGAAGTGGCTCATGGTGTGTACTCAGTGAGTATTAGTGTGGTAAATGCTGTATTTTAAAAAATTATTTATTTACTTATATATTTCACATCATTTCGGTCAGTTAAATGCTGTTGGTGCCTCCTCTATATACCTTTAGCCTTCCTCTTTGTTCACCTTACTTGAGCTGGCAATTGTAGCCTGCTGAAAGCTTTCCCTCTCCAGGATCTCTGTTCTCTATGGGATATTTTTAAGCCATGTCCATTATCCCCATCCAAGTCTTGGGCAGCATGCAGAGCCAGGGGCCTAATGCCTCTGGGTGCAACCCTAAGCTAAGAAGGGGCATGAAGAAACTGGGGGACAAGCATTCCTTCTCTAGTCCTTGGAGCAACACAACTGTCAGAGATGCCCTGGCAGAATGTGGAACATGATGCCAAAAGTCATGTCAAGGACCCCTAGCGTGGTCTTAGGCGCAATGGCATATTCTCTGTGTCAAAGCAGTTCAGATTTACCTTAAAATCGAGATTCAGGACACTGTGCCAATGGTCTAGAACCAATAGTGAACAGAAAGAAGGATATTAGTGGAAGGTGGACAGTTATGAACAAAGCAGAGATAATGTCCAGGGTCTCAGATAGTTGGGAGGTTTGGGAGGGTCTTGCTCCCAGAAAACCAGAAAATGAAGAGCTTCTTAGATGAACATCTGACATGAAGGCTTTCTGTGGTGCCTTGTTCCCTTTCCCCCAGCTCTAGCCACACCTATCTTTTGGTTTCTCAGATGTTGTTATTATCTCAGGAGCCTTGCTTCTGTGTTCTCTTCAGCCCTACTACATTCACATATTTCATTAATTTAATGTATCATTTTCAGATCCCAATTGTGTCAGCTAGTGTTTGCTGCATAACTAACTACCCCAAACAAGCTTATAGTGGCTCGTGATTCTGTGGGTCATCATTTTGGCTGGACTCATGTAGGACGACTCATCTCTGGGGTTGACAGAGATGACTTATTTGTATGGGACCTCAGCTGCTGGGATAGCTAGGTTTGTCCCTTGGGCTCTCTCTCATCTGCAAAGAAGTTAGTTTGGTCTCGTCCACATGGTGGCCAATATGTTCCAATGGCATGGTGGAAGACCTAGGCTCAGAATGCCTTTCTTCCATGTTGGCCTCTTTTTCTTTATTGTTGCTTCTCATTTTAAAGAATCTAGGTTACAGGGGAGGCAGGGAATGTAGCTTTTCAATGTGGGGGGTGTGTAAGATAGTATACTCCAGGGAATTTTCCGTATGTGGAAAGGAACTTCCAAAGATTTTGGGAAGTGACAGTAGCAAATGTTTACAAAACCACATCTCTTCCCCTCCACCCCCCACATTTTGCATATAGTCATTGTTCTTTGATATCTGCAGGGATATTGGTTTTAGGACCCTCCCAAAGGACATCAGAATTCCTGGATGTTCAAGTTCTTCTGTAAAATAGTGTAGTATTTGCACATCACCTATATGTAATCTCCCATAGTCTTTAAATTATCTCTAGATTACCTCTAATACCTAGTACAATGTAAAGGCCATATAAATAGTTATTCTGCATTGTTTGGGAAATAATTACAAGAAGAAAAAGTCTGTACATGTTTAGTACAGCTGGAGCCATTGTGGCCCTAACTATATAGTGTGTAGTTTCAGTCCACGGTTGGTTGGATCTGTGGATGTGGGACCTGAAATATGGAGGGTTGCCTTGCTCTTCCATGCAAATGGTTTCATCTAGACTTTGTTAGTCAAAGATTAGTGCCTCCTCTTTCAAGTTTAGGGGAAGAAAAACAACAAAATAATTTGTACACAAAAATAGAATTGAGACCAAAGTGTAAGCTAGTAGGTTTACAAAACCTCTGGTTTTCTTGACACCATTTTTGGATATCTTGAAGAATATTTTTGCCCAAGCTGCTGGAATTATCTCAAAAGCAGTAATCACATAGGAATTCTGTTGTTAAGCAGATGATTTTAATTTTAAGAGTTCTTTAGAAATAATTGCAAAAAATATATCAGCAGCATTATCTTGATCAGAGAGTCTAGAAAAGAGAAACTAAGAAAATAGTACCACCTGTCTTCTATATAGATCCTCTGGGAATGTGCAAAGTGGAGAAAGCCTGGCAGGGGCCATGGAGTGGGGGTTCGTTTCTGACACTTGTTGTTCAGACTTTTATGGTAAAGCTGTGCTAATGTCTTTAATCACTTCTAAAGAAATGACAAGCAGGGTTTTACACCAGAAAAGCCTGAACTTTTATCAAGTGCTAGTGTCTTTAGGAGACAACATGGGAGAAATATAAAACAGGCCAGAGGAAGGTGCAGAGTCTGTTTTGTTTCACTTTTTTTTCCCAACCAAGATAGAAGTGAGATCTTTCTATAAAGCCCAAAATGGCTCCACTAGAATTGCCATATTAGACAGAAGTCTCTTTACTTTTTATGTGATGCATTAGAATTGAAAACACATGTTGGAGCCCACAGTAATTTTCTTTACAGACAATGAATCTTACAACTGGTTTCAACAATTTTTAAAAACTCAAACATTTTACTGTTCCTTGTGATTGGTAGGATGAGAAAAATTTCAAAAAAAAATGAGGGAGAGAAAGAAATCAAGAAAAGCAAAGCAAAAAATGGAATGGAACTGTTTGAAAAGTTGCAAGTTAAAAGAAATTAAGGAATACAGAGAACCTTTAGAAGATGCCATTGCTAGGGAAATCTTGTTAATGATTGCTTACAGTATACATTAGGAAAGATCTTTATCATTTTTTTAAATATCAGTAACTTGAAAATTCATCAATTTTTTTTTTTAAACTAACATAGAAAGCTATTAGGAGAAAAGCACATCAGAGTGATCTTGCTTCAGGATGGTCTAATCCTGTGTCCCTCTTTGTTGTTGTGCTTTATGTCCTTCAATGATCAAGGCAGTATCTTTAAACAAAAGTGAAAAGTGCTTTTGACCTTCACTGTCAGACTCAATTTGAACTGGGCCATAGAACTTTGCATTTTATTTTTAAAATTAGCTGTTCTTGTCTTTTGGTGTTTGTCTACAGGGTGCTCCTGCTGCATGACAAAGACATGAAGTGGGTTGCTTTTATTCTGTTTCATGGTCCTATATAAACAACACTGGGCTACCTTTTAAAAACCATCAGAACCAACATGCAACTTGCTGATACTGTATGAGTTTTCTATTTTGGATTTTTTAATATGGAAAACAGTTTTGTCTCTCAGCCTGAGTGATCTTGGTCAACTTTTCCTCATAATTCCCTCTCCCTTTGTTAGAAGAGAATATGCTTTTCGTTTGGCCTTCGGTTTTTGTTGTTTGTTGTTGCCTCTCTCTTGAATTCTTGGACATTACTGTGTTAATGGGCATTGAAATTGAAATTTCTAAATTCAGACATTTACTTCATATATTCACCAATACCCTACTTCATAAAATGCTCAATGTCTGGAGACATACTAATCCTTCTAGAAGTGAGGAAACTAGATGTTGCACAAGTGGAAATGACATGCCCAAGGTCATATATCAAGTTAATGGCCTTTAGGCACTCCATTTGAATCTCTTTCCCCTGTACCATGTGGCTGACATGCTGAGGCAGATCATCAGAGGCATGAGATGATCAGACAGGTTTTAATTTACAAAATTAAATTAATTTTGTTTCCTCAATTGTAGCAATGTGATGTTTAAATTTAGTGATACTTTTTAAATAAATGGCAATATTTAGCATTTTATGAAGTGGGGCATTCCAGAAATTTCTTTCAGACTACGGGGAACTTCAGTCATAACTGGAACCAGCAAATGGTTCTTGGAAATTTTGAACATAATCCCTCATCTTTAGTTGAAGTTTGCAATTATTTCCTCATACTTACCTACATAACCTCTCTTTTTCTTGGAAAAAGAGGGATTTACGATCTGCATTGTCACCCCTTAGACATTATCTTTTTGTTTTATTTTTCAAGAGATGAATGGAATTTATACAAGGTGAGAACCAATAGAAGAACTAAAAAGTGGATAATTGTGAATGGTTATTTCATTTGGTCAAATTTTAACCTCATCCTTCTTTCCTTCTTAAGTGCCCCGTCATGGACTGAAAGTTGTGAATTATTAGAGAACTAAGAATCCTATCATCATGATACAGTCTATAAAGACCCTATATTAAAACCAGGCCAAGCTGTGATCATGGCCCTGGATATCTTTGGTGATAACTTTGTGTTTTTGTACATAAAAGAATTTAATATAGAATTATCTCTTCCAAATCCAAACGCTAGTTTAGAAGTCATCTGTTTACCAGACATTGTGATACTGGTTTTCTTTGACAGCAAATGAAATAATACATGGCAGTATTTCATGAGGGCGTAATAATGCACAGTCCTCAAATACAGTGTGATGCAGCACAATGCACAAAAAAATAACCATTTCTTTTCAAAATGGCAAAGTGTTTCCATTCCTGAAGGACCTGCTCTGGTGATTGTTGAAGAGAGAATCTCCTGTTGTCATTTCATCATGGAAGACTATCAAGATCAGCAACTGGCCTTCCCAGGGGTTCTTTAACATGGATTGAGTCTCTTTTTATTTTATTTATCACTCTTTGTTTTGTTACATCATTGTTTACTAAATTTGCATCCACTGGGCTTCTTTAAGATGGCCAAGCCCTCTGGGACATGGGGGAGGCAGGCATGGCAGAACAAGCCCCTAAGTTTAATCAGGGGCTTATTTTTGATTTCTGCAAAAAGTCAAAATTGAGTATTAGCATCTACCACAGGACTATCCTCTTCCTGACATCACACGGAAGGGGAATCTTCAGGAACCCTCCCTTTCATTAAAATGTATGGAACAAAATCCCTGGTCCATATTAAAATGTACATAGTAGTGACTTTTCCTCTTAGCCTCTGACTTTGAAATGCTTAACCCAAGTTTCCATGGCCTTCACTGTGGAGCATATCAGAGTAGATATGCTACTTATCCAATTCCTGTCTTAAAAATGTGTCAGTGGTTGGAATAAAGAGGCTAAGGACAAAGGGCAAACTTGAGCAAAGAAGTGGAGCCTGTGGGGTTATTTCCTCATGAAGAGAGGGGACATGTCCCTTCTACCAAAGGACTCAGTGTCTTCAGGGATAATCATCTTTTCAACTGGTAAATATATTTAGGGAGAAGTGCATTTAGATGCCATCTTTACTCATTTATTCTTCAAACTGTAATACAGCACATTTTGGGTTTCAGTATATTGCATTTTAAAACTAATGATGCATTCATTCTAGAGCAAATCTTATTTCTAAGCCCTAATTTAATAGAATTAAACTCTAAGCTGAATTGGTTTTATGAGATAAAACTCTGAAGTTGATAACTGCATTTAGGAATAGTTCAGGTATTGAGTTTCTAATTTGCTTCCTGAGCATGGAAATCCCTCAGATAATCAATATTGACTACCTTTAATTGGTAGGAAAGGCTCTTGCTGAGTTTTCTATCTTCTGCTGAAGGAATTGCCTCTGTGTGTGGGTTGTCTGCGCTGCTCTGATCGCTCACACCCGAGGAACCCTGGGCTCGTTTGAAGTTGCATGTTTGCTCCTGACCAGTTGACCACAGTTTCATTCAGCTGTGTGCAAACAACAGTGGGACATGGAGACCTTATTTCTGGATGCCTTAGAGAGTTTCTGGGTTTATTCTCATTTTTTTTTCTTTAGGACTGTAAATTTCCACATCATTGTTTTTGAATCAGTGGGGGGCAGAAAACCTGCTAGCCCAAATCAGGATGGGGCACTTTGATTACAGCTGATGATGACATGGCCCTTTGGAAATCATTTCTAATACCCCTGAAAAAGAAAATCTTGCTAATTGCTAAGTCAAGTCTCCACAGATGACACATACATTTGGAAATGAATTTCTCCAAATTCCTTGAAAATCAGATGCTGACTTATATTGATATAGAAAATATATTTTAAATAGGAAATAAGAACACTGGCAAGGATGTATATTTTTCTTTTGGGACAAAGGAGACCTATTTATCTATCCTTGATCCAAATCCTCTAAGAAACAACTTTTTCTTGTCTTTGCCAGTGTGGGAGAATTTTATTTAAAGGAATTAAATGTGGGTGCAGCAGAATTGCTACATCCAACCTCATTTTTCAGAAATAAGACCATTTAAAATTTTATTGTTTTTTATTGAGGTAATGCATGTTTAGTGTAAGACATTCTTTAAAAGTATGGAATAGCATACAAAATAAAATAAAAATACAGTGCAATCTCACTACCTATGTGCAATCACTGGCAACAGTAAAAGTATATATCTTTCTCTTTCCCCCATGCATATATATGCCGTTGCATAGTTTATGAAGTTGGGATCAAATGTAGTACTTCTTTATATACTGCTTTTTAAATTTAAGCTTGCATTGGTAACATTTCCCCATGTTATTAAGTATCAGCATGATTTTTTGATGGGACCACTGTGGATGCCCCATCACCTGTTTAACTGATTCCTTGTTTTGGGCACTTATTTTCTGCCAAGCTTCTTAGTATTATAAATAGTGTCATGGTAGATAACCTTGAACATCAATCTTGTAAAGAAGTTTTTAACATCATACTATTTTATATGTATGAAAAATCTTGCCCCAAATACCCATACTTTGTGATGCCTTTGCTTTGTGTTCTTTGACTTTTCCTTTCTTTTCCATTTCAGAAATTCTCTATGATGATGATGAAATGTTTTATACATTTAGGTTATGTGTGAAGTTTAGTTTAGCTCTTTAATTTCTACACGCTAGTAAACACTTTCTGAACTTGTTATATTTTTTCAGAGATATCTGCATCTATGTATTTTATTCCCATCTTTGAATTTGCATTAATTTCTAGGTTTGTGTGGATAAAGTGAATTCATTCTTAACTCAGGAGAACTTTGGCATTTGTTTGAAGTTTGTTTGAAGCAGTGTTCTTCCTGCTTCTCAGGAAGAATCTCTGTGTTGTAGATGACCTTGACCATGGTTCCTGTGGCTGCCCACTGCCACGCCTGTCTGTTTGTGGCTCGTAGAAATTGGCTAACTCATTTGATAGTTCAGAAAGGCCATTGAATATGAAATCTAGCCTGAAAGACTGGGAAAGTACATCATGGATCTGGCACATTTCAATGCAAGTAAATTACATTTTGTCAGCTTCATTGCCCTGGATTTCACATGCAAATGCGGGACATTGAGCAACTGCCATTTAACAATAAAAATAAAATAAAATAAACAAATAAATAAATAAATAAATAAATAAATAAATAAATAAATAAATAAAAAAGAGGCTAGTGCCTTATTAATACAAACAATTTCTGAATCAAATGGCTGCAGGCAGGCAAGGACTCATTGCTATTTCAGGGCAGGGAGGGAGTTGGGGGGGGGGCGACAATTGTTGTTTTTCCTTCTGTTCCTGTTACTTTCTCAGAAAAAAGTAAGGTACATTTTGTTTTCCATTTGGCTCCAAGTTGTGTTGGAAACAACCACTTTCTTCTTAGAAAAGTAGCAGCTTTTGGTCATGACCAGATTTGGGTTCCCCATCGTTGGGTCATCGTTGAGGGCCCATTTGTTCTGATTTATGCAGCAACATGTACATTCTGTTGAGTCTACATTCAAGCAGCCCTACAACAGCAGATCCTCCTGATTTCTTTTCTGTGGTCAGTCTTTCAGAAAAGCTTTCAGTGCTCAAACCCAGGTTCCAAAGTAGTTTAATGGGTGTTTTATGTCACAAATGATCCTTAGTCTTAGGTTGCCTTCTAGAAATATAAACATTGATTCTCATTTTAATTTTTTTTTTTTAGTGGGTGGAATATTTATTTTGTCATAAACTCTGGAAAGCTTGTTTTTATTTTTTTCCTATTGGGTAAGAGAAAGTACCAAATTTTGGGAGCTAAAGTCAACTTCTTGTCCAATTCTGTGTATTCACTCCTGTGTTTATCTCTTCAAACAAGGAACAAATGATCTCTAACTTACAATGATTCTTAAATTCATGTACCAGAACAAATGGGAGACACTCAACATTGTATAGGTTTATGAGTAGTTTGGACCTGACACTCCTGGTTTTATAATCTGTCAGTGGGGACAAACAGAAAATCTATTTTATCTGTTCAGATCTCTTCTTTGCCTCTACTTACACATATACACACAAAACATATATACAAGCAAAAGAAAATATGTTGTACACATTTGTTTTTGTATCCTCATTATTTCAACAGAAAGGTCCTGCAACCATAATCTTCAGTATCAAAGACAGGGGCTTTTTCACTGTCTTCTTGACTGAGATTGAGCAAGGAGGCCAATGACCAAATCTAGCATATGTGACAACAGGAAAGCCTCAGAGACTTTATGAAATCTCTGTAGGAAACTTTACTGTGTGAAAGATTCTCACATGGAGATGAAGCTTTGACCTTGGCTCTTGAGAATCCTGTCAAGCTTTTGAACTTCAGTGATAAAGCCTGGTTTTTCTAGGAAAAACGTCTGAGAGAGGAGTCAGGCCTGGAAAATTGGCATTTGTCTTAGAGTGGTGACCAGCTTCCTTATCTAAAGCAAAGAAAGCATAATATCCCTTGATATCTCTGTTAGACCAAATGCTCCACTTGGATAACAGATATTGAGTAGCATCATCTTTATTATCCTGCTAAGAAATACATAGACATTCTATGCATTCCCATAATTTTAAAGAAATCAACAAAGTATAAAGAAATCAATAAATTTTAAAGAAATCAAAACAGTAACATAAGACAAAATCAGAAGGAAGCCGATTTATAATAAAATATGCATTTGAGTATGAAAATACTCAGGACACCCATACTAGGGAACTTCATGCAGACAGTCAAATGCCTGTATGAATGTGCAGACTCACCATGGGTCAGGTTGGGCAAATGCAGGTGCACAGGCAGGCTGATGAGAAAGCATGGTATCGACAACGTGGTCTCATGACTTGACTTTGTTATGACTTTCTCACATGATAGAATTTGGAACAAAACACAATACAGTATCCCATTGATTTATCCAACAATTGTATTTTCAAAAATTTCATTTATATTCATACTGAATGGTAGTTTGTTTATATATGCAAATATTTAGGTTCTAGGCTCAGTGTATTGTAAGCTCTCAGAATTGACTTGTGGTGCCTAAATCTAACTTGATGCCACGCCATCCATGTAAAAAGGGTCATCCATGTGGCACACGTTGCCAGCTACGCACCAGGTGAGTTAAATAAACTGCTTCCCTCTCTGAGACTTGTTTGTTTTATGGACCCTGGTTGGTTTCTGTAGCTGGTCAGTTGGACTGACTTGTATATTTTTCTCTTCTTTTGTTTCTCTTCTTACCCTTAAAATTCTCACTGTTATGATTTGAACACATTGTAATAAAGAGCCTGAAAACCCTAGAGCTTCACCTTCAGCTCCAATAGAAGCAGGACTCTAAACCTTTCACACACATACACACACACATACCACACACACACTTATATATATACTTCCTACCACCTTCAGCACCTCCAACTGAGACCCAGGTGTACTATGTAATTTCCAGACCACCATTTTTTTTTCAGTTTCTTGATGGTTGTTGCTGAACGGCATCTTGCAACCATGAGAACTCTCAAGACAGTCTAGTCACCTTGCCTGCCTGAGATCCACACAAAACACTGAGATAAACTCTAACAAATCTCTACCTTCATACATGCCCACTGGGATGTTGGGAACTTGAGAGGTATAGGTGGGGACAATTCTTCATTGTGAGAGATTTTTAACATCCCTATATCTGTCTACTAACTGTCAATACAGTCCTCTCCATTATAGTCACAGTCAGAACTGCCCCCAGTCAATGGAACCATTCTGAAAGATGGAATGCATCTTAATCTCAATCTGAAAGATGAGAAGGAATCTGAGAGATACAACTCCATAGATGCTAATGTCTCGATATTTGAAAAAAGTCCTTATGATGTCAAATTCAAGGACAAAATATATTATTTCAGGTAGTGTGTTGGTACATTTTGACATACAATGGAAAAAATTCATTACAAGATTTCTGAAGGAGGGTTTTGAGTTTCAGCTTCTTAGTTCCATCTGAAAGAGCATTTTGAAGGAATTTTAAAAATATATGCGACATTTGAAAACAAAACATGTGTCAAACATTACATGAAGCAGTATTTTACATTTATTCTACTTGACCTCCCACCTGTCACCCTGGGAGATGTAAGAGAAGATAGTCTTCAGATGCTAAGTGGTCAAAGTAAGATTTACCTTTGAGACTTGTCTGCCTCCCAAGGAAGTGTGTGTGTGTGTGTGTGTGTGTGTGTGTGTATCAATGACTTCAACAAAGATAATTTCAGGAGAGTAAAATTATTGGCTTTTTCTTTCTTCTATAAGTACTCCCCCTCCCCAAAATAACCTTTAGGAGTATTTAAAATGTGGTTATACTGCCTGTAAAACTTTGGGGTTCTTGATTCTCTTGTATACTGTGTCCCATTGAAGGTCTTACTATGCAATTCATCCTAGTGGTTAATTCGCCCCCTCTGCTCTTAATCTATGTTCTAGCTCTTTGTAGAAAAAAGTAGTTTGTAAGCATGTTTTGACAGCAATACGACAGACTGTAACTGGGAAGTAGAGATATTGTGGTCTTTTGTAATTGTGCCTAATCACAATATATTTCAACAAAAGGGAAGTTGAGGAGGAGGGGAAAAATGAAGATAAAATAATGGAGATGGCATAGAACTATATATTTTGCCCTTGAGGTTACCTTCAATGATGGCTCCCAGTTTTCATGGAGTGATTATCATTTCTTCAAGGTAGGTGCTGGTATTCATGTGCCACCCACATCCTTTGGCATCCCTTTACCAGTTGGTTGCCCATCCTCACCTGCTACTGACATCTACCAGCTTCCCCAGAGGATCAGTCTTGGCCAAGTAGAGCAACTTTGCCAAGAAGTTCTGGGAGCTCTGTTTCTCAGACTACGGGATCAGGATGTTCTTTCATTGATTACTGACTTGAGCTGGAGGTAACAAAAGTGTTGGATCTCTCTTTGGGGTAGAGCAGACTCTTCTAGCCACTTTATTCCCCCAAGTCCCTCTATGGAATCTGAATAAAACTAGATTTCACTCCAAAGCACATTCTTGCTCTCTCCCTTTCCAGCCCCATCCTGCTCCTGCTCCTGCCCTTGCTCTCCTGCTCTAGAGAGCACTCACTCAACATTATTGTCCATCTCAAGATTATGTCAATGAAATCAGCTTGAGACAGACCCAGTTTCCAAAAGGAAACCATGGTGATTGCCCACCAAATTGGCAAGACTTATTTCAAAAATTAACGACCATTTTATTGAACACTGTACAAACACTGTAGTATGCCATCTCTTTTGCTCTAAAAATCTTTTGTAGTTGAGGAAACTGGGCTTAGAAATATTAACTGACTTGCCTGAGGGCAAGCAGGTTATAATTGATGGAGATGGCATCTCCAGTTGTGTTATTCTACTTCCCTGGCTATAATCACTGAAATGATGAGTTCTGGGCAAATAGAAGTTCTGATTTCTAAGAGTCAGCATGGTTTACTTGGTCATGCCACATTAATCATGTTTCCTTTTTTTTAAATGTGTGTGATATCAGTGGATTAAGGGAACACCCCAGATTTTAGCAAGACTGTTGACAAAGTCTCATATATTTTTGAAGTTAAATTGGAGACATGAGGACTGACTGGTGCAATATAATTAGTATAATAGACTCTCCTAGAAATTTTATTTACCTTATAGAATTACCCTTATTTGATAACCTCTCCTAACTTGGAGGCACTATTTATTTTTTTAAATCAATAACTTAGATAGTACAGAAACTATACTTTTTCAGTACTACACAGAGAGAACTAACATTTTGACAATGAAAGTTGATATGAAAAAAAGAGTCAAAACAGGCCAGAATGGTAAGGTAGAGTGTGATGCCTCAGGGATAAAGGTAGACTTCAGTATTTAGGCTCAAGAATTGACAGGATGAGAACAGGTTATGGGATATGTGGTTTAACACCAGCAGCAGTACATATAAAAATGTGTAAGGATTTTAATTGATTTCATGTTCTGTGTGACTGCTAGAAGAGTAGATGTTACCTTAGACCATATTAAAAGGTGTATATCATCTAAATCATGGAAGGTGATAGTCTCTTATATTGATTAGTGTGACATGATTAGTTCAGTAACCATTTATTAATTTTTGAAAGGATGAAACTAAATATATTAAATAATTGTTAACAAGAACAATGGTATGTCTGGAAGTTAAAATAATGACTGAATTAAGCCATTAACGAAAATATCATTTAACCTCAAAGGAGAAACTAAGAAAGGAATGTGACTTGGCAGTAGAATTAATGGAACACTTTGTTACTCCAGAAGCACAACAAGTACATATGTGTGTGGAAACCTCAGTAGAGACAGAGCTCATTTAACATAAGGGAGCACCTTCATACAATTATAGTGCTGTTTAGAGTGAAATGTACTGCCTGGTGAGATACTTACTTCTCAGTCACCAACAGGGAGGTTGGTTACTATTTAGAAGAAGTAGTTCCTGTGAATTACTGAATTAAGCAGGTCATTTGACTCAGTGGTATCTCAGCTGTTTTATACCCATGAATTTGGATTTAAACAATTTTCTAACATACATGATGTTCACAAGTGTTTGGTTCATATGAACTTGCTATGGATTCTAGCACTTAAAAATTCCATAGTAGAAATCCACTTAATTCTTCAGAACTGACTGCTTCCTGAAACTTATTTGACCTTAGACTCTTGTGTTTGAAGGATGTCCTTCACATTCTATGTTCTGTTGGCCATGTTACCGGAAGCGCTGTTCTAAATGATTTGCCAGTTCTTGTTTTTATCCATTAGAGATCAAGTAGCATTGCCCTAGTTTCCTAATAGCTTTATGCTTGGGCTCAGGCTTGAACATAGGCCACTTGTAAAAAATAAGACTGGTAATACAATGCTGCTGAGCGATGCTGATGGAGTCTATTCCTGCTGGTCGTCTTTGGTCCTGGGTTACACGTGATCCTGTCCGTGTTGCCTCAGTTCTGACATTAGGACTAACTCCAGCTCTATGTTCTTACTAGGTAGGTTGTAAAGTCTATAAGGGAAAACAATTGGGTTGCTTTATCAAGGAGCAATATCATCCTTAGGCTTTAGGCGCTTTAAAAACCAAAGAGGTGTGTGTGTGTGTGTGTGTGTGTGACCTAGAATGAAAAACTGGGGAAAAATTGTCGTAAAAAGTAAAAAATAGGACCTGACTGCAGTTTTAACTAGGGTTCAGTTAACTGTCAGCATCTGAAAATGTGTGATGGCTGATTCTTTATGACAGAATCTGCCTTTTATTTTTATGAAAAATATGTCATAAAGTATCTTGCACTGGGAGCTTAGTTTTCTCTCCATGTTGAAAATATTGGCCCCTGTGGGTGAGAAGCCTGAACTTCTACTGTGGGAATGTCACGTATTTTCTCATGCGCAAGTAGGTAGCAAGAGGGCGCCCAGACATTTGGCTTGCTGCTGAGGAATCTGTGCTTATTCATGCATATTTACAAGGTAATTAGTTGTCCTTTCATTCATTAGCTTGTTGATAGGCTCAGTGGCAAAGCCTCTCAACAGCAACTTGGTGAAGAGAGCCAGCTGGGCAGGCCTCTGGGGAACCCTTGGGTAAACAGAGTCCCCTTCTGGATTTAGTGGAACCCAACAATCTTGAGACCAGAACAAGGTTAGCAACTCAGATGTGACTTGTCAATCATCCTGAAGTTAGTTATTCAATTAACTCATTTACATTTCCTCTCCAAAAATTAGGCAGACTTTCCAGAGTTGGGTAATGGAGAATAGCAGTTTGTTTTTAAAGTCTTCTGTGGTCAGGCAGAAATTTCAACATGTCTTTTCTTCTTTCCTCCACTCCTGCTCCTCCTTTTTTTTTTTTTTTTTAAGGTAAACCTTATTCCCGTTGATACGTAACTCACATATACTCAGTCAAGCTTACTTTTTGGTGTCCAGCTCCCTGAGTGTGGATGGACACAAAGAGCTGTGTGACTACCACCATCACAGGACCCAGTTATTTCCTGGTATTTTGCAAATAAAGAGTTTTGCATTGTATTTTCTTCACAATCAACTGACTTGATCTATAGTCGATGTGTCTCATTTCTGCAAGGGGGAAAAGACACTATTCCTGGAGAGAAGGGTCATTTGGGGGAGGTTCTGACCCATGCCAATACAGGTGGCCTCAGGAGCTGTTTGGGGGAAATCCTACCAGTGCTTCTGTGGACTGAATACTCCCCAGAGAGGATAATTCTACTGGATCCAAATTATTTAGGATGAATCATCTAGTTTCTGAAAGATTTTCCTTTCTTTTTTGCCTATAAAATGAGGATAATGTTACTTCCTAATGTAGTTTGGTGTGAATGAATGCCATTTCTGCATCCCCCTGAAGCTGGGAGTGGGCTTCTGTATAGTTGAAACAGGCACCCTAACCACATAGGGCTGGCCTCATCTTGGAGCAAGCCATTCCTGGCACAAGCTGCTTTGCATTCCCGATGAACCCCTCCTAGATATCAAAGGGAGGCTGTTTGTAGAACCTACGTTTTTGAAAATCTGTCCCTATGTTAGATCTGAGAGAAAAAATGTCTAGCTCTTCAAATCATCTTCGCACTTTTCAAATCCCCTCTGAATCTTTGTTTTTCACAGTTCCAGGTCTTCTATAAACATGCTTCCTGTGGTTGCCTGCATGTTTCAATATTTAGTTCCTTCAGTTACTTCAAAACACCTCAAAATCTCCTTTAGGAACATCCACCCAAACTAACCTCTTGGAAGACAAGAGGGCATGTATATATGGCAGCTTACAAAACCATGGCCTTCTACTACCTCCCAGTCTTTAGTGCCTGTTTTGTGTTCCAGTGGCCCTTTTCTTATTTTCTCATTGCCATATAGAGACAGTATAGTATGGGCTTAAGTGCTTCATGCTAGAGTTGAACTGCTATCTGTATGTTTCTCTCTGTCAAGTCTGGCACCTATCAATCACTCATCCCCATATCTGTCATCACCATTCCCATCTCTGTCATTTGTCTACCAGTCATCTCCATAAAACAATCACCTGTGTCTCTATTTGTCTATATACTATCTCTGTTATCACCTGTTAATCCATCAATCACCTGTTTGTCTATCAGTGATCTCTCTCTCGCTCGCTCTATCTATCATTTGTCTAGCTACAGTAGAATGATAGTTCTCTATCCATCCATCCATACCCTTGGCATATTACTTATCCTCTCAGACTCTCAGTTTCTTCATCTGTAAATGGGGGTAATAGTAATGGCTGATAGGGCTGTTATGAGTATTAAAATGTGTGTAGTGCATTTGGAATAGCTCCTGTCTCATGGCATGCCTCTACATATTTGCCTTCAATATCATCATTATTTTCATTGCCTCCTTTTTCCTTCCCTCCTGTTATATTCCATTCACAAAAGCAGGGACATACTTCCTCATTTGGGACTTACCTTAAGTCAAGTTCAAATGTTAGTAGTGAAATAGTTGTTCTCTTCAGCCTGTCTCATGCTCAGTTCCCATATCAAGGACTGATGCCAGTAAGTTTTAGCATATTTCATACCTGTCTTTTCTATTTGTGGCTTGATCTTTTTATTTTGTTTCACATGGCCACCAACTGTTTCTACATTCTTCTGGGCATCTGTTCTTCTTGACACACTTTCAGAAACACAGTTCTGAGCAGCCAGATAATATTGGATCAGTCATTGAAGGGTGTGTAGGCTGTGGATGTGGGGTGGGAATCTGCACCCCACTATCTAATTTTGTATGGCCTGTCAACTAAGGGTTGTTTTTGCATTTTAAATGGTTGGGGAAAGAAGTCAGAATAATATTTGATGGTGTATGTAGATAAAATTCAGTTGTTGGTGTTCATAGTTTTGTTGGAACTGGTTTCTGAGTTCCTGTCCTTACTGTTCATCATCCTGCTTGACTTGAGTATTTGAGTCAGAGACAAAATGATATGAGAAACCTAAAGTATTTAGCATCTGCTTCTTTACAGAAAGTGTTGCTGACCACTACAAGTCTTGTTCTAAGCAAACCTGTTGTCAGAGAGAGAGAGAGAGAGAGAGAGAGTGGGAAAGAGGGAGAGCGAGAGCGAGAGAGAGAGCAAGAGAAAGAATATGAACCAGATGTGAGAAGCAAGTGACTGAAAGCAGATTATTTTAAGGAACTTTGTGGAGCCGTTGTCTCACATATTTAGTGTTTCCGATTCCTTGTGTGGTACATGTAAAATGTTTGAAGGGATGTGTATTGAGTCCGTTGGCATGAGACTTCTGTGTCAAGTCATTTTCCTGAGTGCCTGTTGGTAAGCAGGCCCTGTCATCTTTCATTCTGGGTTTCACAGCCTGCACCCCTCGCCTCTATTGGGAAGGCTTTGTTTTTTGTGTTTTTTTGGTGGGTATTCTTGAATATCTTTTATCAATGCTCCAAACCAGGCCTTTTGTGCTGAATATCTTCACACGTTTCTAAACAGTGCTACTTGGGGGTTTTCAGCTGTGCATGCGGAAGGAGCATATGCATTGTCTTTCTATTGGCATGATTGACTTGTTCTTTAAATAAAACTCCAGTCTTTGTTCTCAGTTCCCTACTAACTGCCATTTTCAAATTGTTTGTTCTTGTCTAAAATAACTTCAGTTTGTGCCAGTTATTTTGCAGTCTTGCAAACAATTAAGTACAATGTTTACCATGTAAATTGACACCTAGTCTGGAAAAAACTCTGCAAAAACAAAGAAAGAAATCCAAATAACAAAACAGGGGGGAAGAGGAAGCAGGCAGTTCTTTATTTTGTACATAATGTGTTCCTGAAAACTTGTCCAAGAGGAGAACAATTGATTTACAAGCTGTGCAGTGGGGATTCCATTTGCAGGGGAGTTTTTAAAGAAGTCACAAAGAGCCTAGTTCTGATGTGGGCAGGCTGTGCCTTCCTTAGGCCATGAGAACTGGTGCTCTGGAGGTGGCAGTGAGCAGGGAGGTGACAGCTCATGCTGGATTGTCAGGAAATGGAGGCCACCCCTGACCTCTGAACAGATTGGCAACCCCTAACCTGAATTCTCTGCATGGGAATGTGTTAGGTTCCTGGGATGAAAAGTAGGAGGCAAATTGGCACCCCTTTTTTAAAACCAATTCTCCCACTCCATTCCTAATAGCATGGATGGAACCCTGTGTATGAACCCCTTATTCCACATATGCTTATACCTGTCACTTGAGTCTCTAGGGGGAACCAGGGTAAGGTGAGAGACAGTGGATGTTGAGACAGGTATGGGACACAGGCTGTACCCCTAGCAGGACAGTTGACTCCAATGTCAGGCTCCTTACCACCTCAACCTGATTGAATTGGCAGCAGTTCTTAGAGACTAAGCTGGAGGGATGCTTCCTTTCTACTCTCCAGGGGCCTTTCTGCCCTCAGCCCCCTCTTGCCTTGGTGGATTCAGGCAGTGGCTTTATTGAATGGTTTGCAATCATTGTTTTTCCAGAAACATTGCAAAGGTTCATGAAAATGGATGAAAAAGTTCCACACAAAAACAGTTTAAAAAAAATCATAACAGATCTACTTTTTCCTGGTAACCCTCATTCTGTTGGGTATCAAGGGGGAAAATTTTGACCTGACTTTATCATTTAAATTGCTTCTTAGATGAAAATATTTTAGGTAAAAGTTTAGTCTTTCAGATGTCTGCCTCCACGTCTGTTCCTCTCTCAAGGATCCTTTGTGTAGTTGGTGGGTCATGAGGGAGAGAGTGTGGCTCATGAGTGTGGATTTCTGTACTGCCTGATGGACCTGGTGGCTATGTCCTGTGGCTGTCTGTCTGTGAGCTGCCCTGGTGCTGAAGTTACAGCTCTGAGGTTGAGGAACTTTCTCTCAACTCCGGTGTTACAGGAATCCTCCCCATCTGCTTGGTTTCTCTTTAGGCCTGTTCCTGAGTTCTTGCCATGATTCCCGGTCCTGGATGGATCCCCTATGAGGTATAACTCCTATCTTTTGACCCCTGCTATGACTATCTCCTCCCTCATAAGTCCATCATTTGTCTTCTGGGTCCTTACACAGGGCACCCAACATCCAGCAGACATTTCCTTGTGCTGTAGCAGCTTGAAGTACACTGGAAAGCTAAACTCCACTGCTCTCTTTTACTGCCCATCTTGCCATGCTCCCAATTTGACTCCACTATAGACAACCCAGGTTGATGTAGGGTGAGGAGAGTCAACTTTTGATATTGAGTCTCTGTTGACTCTCTGAACCTCTGGGAAGGAAGCCCTTTCTCTGTTTTGTTTTTTTCCCCTTAATAAGTTTCCCCTGCTTCCACCTTCCAAGACTCTCTCCTGGAGGAAGGGGTGGACTCACAATTATTGCCACTTCCTTTCATATTGCTTGACTTGGTTTCCTATCATTTCCCATAGGGTGTAATGGGTAGACTTTCTCTTCATGTTTGATTGGAGAATTTCCCTTCATCAACCTCCATTTCCCAAGCTGTCTCCCTCCTACTCCTTCCTTTACTGCCCTGGAGCTAGGAAATAGCTGCTAAGGGACATGGTTTTTGGGTAGGAGGAGTGGAAATCACATCAATTTACTATTTTTAAAATGTTTCTTCAATTTATGGTTATGAAAGGCATTTGAAAGTACATTGTATAATGAGGGGCTGCTCAGGGTATGTGGACATTGGCACAGAATGGTGAGGAGCCCCACTGTCCTGTACCTTGTAGACTCATTAGGTACTGAGGACACGGTGTGCTTCTGTCCTTCAATGTGTTCATTGGAACTCATGGAACATTAGATTCTTTTAGATGAACCTAGAAACTCCTATGTATGTATCAAAGGAAATTGTTGTTGAGAAAAAGTCAACTAATTCCTAGGGGATAAGGTCAGGAAAATTATGTTTTGTATCCAGGTGAAATTAGATTGGATCAGATTCCTAGGGCATCCTTAAAGGTAAAATAGTCATATGACCTTCCATTGAGGGCATTATATGGACTATTCAAGGAGGAGTGTAACTGGATTTCATCCATGTGATGCTGATAAGTGTTGTCAGAATGGGGGGAGCAGGTAAAGGTAACATTAGCAGCAAGAGCACATGAATGGATTAGTGTCTCCTCCATTTTCTCCTCTTTGTTGGTTCCCTTCTCCTTCCCTTCCTATTTCCTGCCATTTTCAGCTCTACCTCTCAGAGTCCATCAGCCTTAGTATAGCATTAGGGTTATTCATTCTGTCTTTCATTCAGTGTGTATTGAGAGCCTGCTGTGTGCAGATGTTGGGGAAACAAAGATAAAGTTCTACTGAACCCAGATATTTGAATGGGAGAGCTGACTTGTGTGATTGGGATTTGAGGGGTTGTTGAATATTGGAGGGAGATGGCTTTGGGAATAGAGGCAAAGACAGGAAGTTCTATGTACAAAGAAAATAGCAAAGAGTATGGATGGGTATGACTAATAGACTAATGGATGGGCAAGACTAGCAGAGAGTACTGATAGGTACATGGTCCCCTTTGGATGTTGGTGTGGGTCGTATTTCCCAAGATAAGGATGATGGTGACAATCAGAGTCATAAACCTCTTTGTCATATTAGAAGAAAGTCTCGAACTATGCGAGAGTAACCAAGGTCATGAGGACTGACAGGCCATTTCAGTGTCTTGGATCCATGCTTTCTTCTTTTCTTGATTAAGACAAGTGAAGAGAGCTTTAATATGTTGAATTTATTATAATGGACTCAAGAAAGCTTCACAAGGATAGACATTAAAAATGCCCTGAAAATTTTATTCCACTCAATTGTACATATGTTTCCCACTGAAATTTTACCAAGATGATTTGATTTTGTAGGTCACAGTCATTTCTTAGGTAAGCACTCAAGGATTGCCTTCCAACCTAAAAAACTCCTTATAAACTTGGGCCCCATGTTAAAAAATATATAGTATGTAATATGTAACAAAAAATTCCAAAGAATATTCTCAATTCTGAATATGTAACAAAAAATTCCAAAGAATATTCTCAATTCTCTTTCTACGCATACCTAACATTTTTTACCCTATGCTAGCCTGTTCACCATGAGAAACTATAAGGACCAAATATTAACAGCAATTGTCTGGGATGTTTCCCACTGCCTGTGTCTGACAGGATTTTATTTTCGTGGCTTCCATCATTCTCTCTGATGGCCTGTCCTTCCTTGTTCTTCCAGCCTTCATATTTGAACTTTAGGTTTTTCCCAGTGGAATGTTACCTGAGTACATTTCTGGCCTGCCAGTGTATACCATACACATGCACTGCACATCCACATATACACATGTGCACACAATCACAACCACAACTCCCCCCACAACATACGCACCATAGCACCACCCCCAAGTGCACACACGAATGCATACCGTACACATGTGCGCACACAGCAAAAGACACTGACCTGTTGGACCTTATTAAAATACATACCCTGCTCTTACTTCCCTTCCATATAGCTTGATGTTTAGAAACAACTTCTTTGATCAGATTAGAAAAGATTCCTTGTTGACAGTATCCTTTAGTGTGATCTGACACCATGATGGAAAAAACCCTCTTTTATGTAACATTCTACACCTCGGAGAAACTCTTTCAAACTCATTATGTCTTTTAGTTATCTGAAAGTTTTATTAGGGTTCAATGGAGTTCTCTGAGCCATGGACTTTCGTTAAGCCTCAGCTGGTATAAATTAAATTGGCAACATGCACTTTTTTTGAGCTGGTAAAGGCAGCCATTTTCTCTATCTTTTTGATCTTATACCTACTTTTATTAGAATCTATTTAAAATGAAAGAAGGCACACACATATAAAGAAGTTTTTTTCTATTCCCTTCCCCCAAGAGAACAGACAAACTTTACAACAAAGAGAAGATATATATTGGCTACCACTTTGTCCAGATTAACTTCAAGCCAAAGGAAGGGCAAGATAGAAGTCAAGATAGATGTCCTGACAGAAGAGGGGCCTTGTGCACCAACTTGGAGTACAGTGGGTAACATAATCATGAAGCAAATTCAGTTGAAATCTGACAACATGTGGACATCACCAGTGAAACAGATCATCCATGTTAAATGGTCAAGTTGAAATGGAGACCTAAAGGTGCTAGCTGAGCATGTTCTATTTTAATGCCCAAGGGATTTTATTATTTTATTTTATCTTATTATTTTATTAAAATCCATTGGGATTTTATGGATGATAGTCTATCCTTACACCATGGCTGAAGGGAAACAAACTTCTTTTGGAAATGGCAGGTGTAGCAAATTAGAAATATAATGTAGGTAATGTGTGTCTTTTCTAAGAATTTTTATGCTGTTGTATAAGATGGGGTGAGCTAGGTCAAACAACCACTCTAACATCTTCAGCCTAAATTTAGTCTAACTCATGCTGCTGCAACAAAAATAACATGGGCTGGTTGGACATGGTCTTATCCAATGGGAATTTGTTTTCTCATTGTTCTGGAGCTTGGAGGTTCACAATCAGGGTCTCAGTATGTTGAGGTTCTGTTGAGGACCCTTTTCATAGTTTTCAGAGAGCAGTCTTTTTACTGTTATCATCCCACTGCATCCCCCTGCAGTTCTCACTGAATCTCAGTGAAGACAATTATCCACTGCATCTCTCTTGTGTCTTTGTGAAAGTCATGCATCTCTGAAGGCTCCACTCAAATAACCTAATTGCTTCCTGAAGGTTCTGCTTCCATTTATCACCACAACGAAGAATTAGGTTTCAAAATGGAACTTCTGGGAGGGGGGTAGACAGAAGCATTCAATACATATCGTCCGTCACACATGGGACGTTCACAATGAACTTCTGCTTATGGTTTCCACCACTTGACCCTCTAAGCCCATATTGATATGGTCATCATCAGTACCAGAGGCTGTATCGAGCCATAAACACTTACATTTTCCTTTTTGATATGACCAGCCACATTTCTTTGATTTAAGCAAAGTTCTACCATCACACCAGAGTTAAAGCACATGGAGAAATACGAGCCTGCCACGCTACCTAGAATTGTACTAGACATTTGTCAGTAGCTTTGATGACTATCAAGTTTTACTTGAAGATTATCTATTGTTTCCCCTTGCCTTGAAAAATGATTCTTCTCAAATCCAAAATCTGCTCCAAAGTATTCTCTTCCATAAAAAGTCAAACATGTTAAAATATCCTGTTTTGATATTTAAGAACCTCCTTCAATTGATCCAGCCTATAAATTTTAGTTCCATTTTTCCCCCCTGAAATTGCTTGCTATATTATGGGGTGACAAATGTCACAGGCAAACCCTTGCGGTGGGATAAGGTGGTTTTTCCTCAGTAGCTGTGAGTTCCATGTGGGATGAGAGCAGTCTGCTTGGGGACACTTTAGACAACCTACTTATTTTGGAAGAAAGCTCTTTGTTCTGTACTTTATATCTATCTCTACCCTCTTGTTCTAGCCTGAGCATTGTCAGCACGTTTTAGTAAAAGTCTTCATGTCCTTGAAATAAGCACTCTCACTTCCCACCATTTTCTTTTCTATGGAACTGAGTGTGGTTCTTTTTGTTTATGTGGATTGATTTTCCTTGTGAATCTTGCCTTACTTCTAGCCAGATATAGAAAAGGTGATGTGAGCACAAGAAATCAGGTGCATTTGGTGAATGATAGGCTGGCTGGAAAATTTGACTTCTTTGTGGGAAATGGAAAATGAGGCATGACTTTTGACTCCTTCAAGGAAAAATGGGAAATGAGACATTTTTGTTTGTTTGCTTGTTTGACTACCTGAAGCAAATCAGCTCTTTCATGTCTTAGAACCGAACCTACCCTGAAGCTTGAAAGGGTCAGCTTTAGATTCTTCAGTTTCCATTCTAGATCCCTCAGGCAAACCAGACAAAGAAACCTGTCATTCACTCCACTTACTGTCTCTTTGGAAATCTCTTTCCAGGGAGTACTTTACTTCCCGGCTTCTCCAGTACCGCTGCATATATTGTCTTCATTCGTTTTGTTTAATTTTTGGTAGCAGAAGAGTCAAAACATTGAGTTATACCATTTATGATGACATCACCTTGTTCAGTCATTTCAGAGGGCGGCCCCCCCCTGCACTGCTCTCCATTTCATCTTTTTCCATTCTATACACTGTCTGAAAAATCTAAATACATCATATCTGTTCATCATTAAATGTGTATGTGGCAGACCTTCCTGGTAGAAATGCTTCCTCCCCACTCCTGTTTTCTTTCATGTTAAGAAGTGTCTCCTAGTGTAACTCCTGTCTTCCTTCTGAACCAGTGGACAGATGGACATGATAGGTCCATTTGGAGCAAAAGAATAAGGTGTTTGCTCAATTCTGTACTTCTGACCCTTGGGACCTGCCTTCCCTCCCAGGGCACTTGGTGCACTGATGCTGGTGCACTCTCACTTTGCAGGGAAAACTCCACCCCATTTTTGGAGTTCATTCATTGATAATGGTGTAGCCTTCATTCATTGATAATGGTGTAGCCTTCATTCATTGATAATGGTGGTGTCTTCATCTATTATTCTTACTGTTTCTCTGTTTGCTTGCTCAGAAGATAAATAAAAAAGAGAGGGGTTATTGAGCAATGAGTGGGCCAGTTGAGGTATCCTAGAATCAACCCTGTGTCCATTACTGCATAAATGTTCAACTTGGCCAGTTCTTCCACAGAAGGTTCTCTGGTGACTTGGACTTACTACTTATATCTCCTTCCTTCTCCTTTCTGCACCATCATTTGAATGTATGGTAAGTTATAGCATAATTTGTCTAAACATATGAGTCTCAGTTTCTTCATCTATTATAGAATATAATATCTTCTTTATAGTTTTTTGGGGGGTGGTAATTAAGACTTTACATGCACACATACACACACATCTCATGCACATTGCATTGTACCTGTCATGGAATAGAGGCTTAGTGTGTGCTTTTTCTTATAGTCCTTGCATTTTTATATAATTTTATATATTTTTATATAATTTTAACCACAGTTGGTTAAGATCTTGGACTTCTTATGTTATTTCTTATTATTTTAGGAAGTGTATCTTTATATTTCTTTTCCCATCTGGTAAGAAGTTGGTTACCAATTCTAAGTAAATTGTTAAAAGGATATCTGGATGACTATATGAAATTGATTTAAACCTGTTTTTGAGAACTTCTAAAAGTCTACGTTGGGCAGTAAGTACTGCTGTTCCATTATGTTTTCTGTGTAAGCTGGCATTAGACATTCACTTCAATAATAAAATATTAAATTTGGCTGTCAAACAGCTTGCCTTCTTACTTCAAAATTCTCCCCAGTCTCTAACACTTATCATCAGATACTGTAATAGAAAGAATTTGTGAGAAAAATCATTTAGCAATATTCCTCAAAAAAATGACAGATGTGCATATCATTGTTTAATATATAAGACCAGCATGTGAACAAACTGTAAAGAGGAAAAAAGAAAAGAAAAACAAAGCAAAAAACAACTAACAAAGCAAAACTATTGGTGAATGTCTAAAAAGGATTTTGTTTAAAATAATTCTACTTGTTAGTCATTAGATATGGAATGTGCTTTTTGAATAAATTTTGTATGTGAAGCTCATCTTCTATCCTTTGTCTTAAGGAATGGAATGAGGATTGTTTTGTGTCATTCCTTAGGCTCTTAGGTTAGCATTCCTCATAAAGTTAGCTTAAGGCATTATGTTTACACAGCTCCAAGTAAATGGGAATTCTGTAGAAACTGTGGGTAGCCTCAGAATATAGCAGAAACACAGCATGCTGACTTCAGGAATGCTACAAAAGCAGATGAAACTATAGGGTTAGTATCAGGGAGGGTTATTCCAGCTAGATGGGAACATGGAAGTCCTACTGTTTCGCCCTGTCCCCAAAGCAGGGTCTGCAGTAAGCAAGCTTTTCCCCTTTGTCCCTACTTCCCACTTCTCACCCTCTTTCCTTTCAGCTTCCTTTGATTCTTTCCTTTTCCCTCCCCTGTGGATGTAAAGAGCAATGAGCTGAAAAGACTCATTCTTGGTAGGAAAGTTTTACAAGAGAAAGTTGTGGGATTGCAAATTATTTTGTAATTAGATAGTAAATTAACTATCTGCGTGAGGGAGAGAAAGTCATGGAAAGAATTTTCAAGGAACTACTGTCTCTCAGTGGAAGTAGGAAATCTATTACAGTTACTGTTCATCAGTATCATGGAGATGAATCTCCAAGTGCTGTATACACTCATCTGCTGAAGCCTCACTCTTCCAGCTGTCATTTGGCCCATTCCCATCTGTTTCTTATGCTCTAATAAACAGTAGCACTAATTTATTTAGCACCTCTCACCAGAGCCTCCAGGGCTGCTCCAACCCTCAGGGACCCTCTGCCAATATGTGACGACCTCAGAGTGGACACACGACCGGCTGCTTCTGGACGTCAGTACCAGACTCAGAAGTAGGACTTTGCCTTCAGGAATACTCGCCATCAATGGTGTGATTTTTCCATTGCCCTTTTCAAATCCCTTTAGCCCTGAGAATAGAAAATTTGGCCCAGTTCTCCAGGGCTGTGAATACCCTGGGAATTGTTTGCCTACCGTGGGTTTAGAATGTTGGTAGATATTTTGTGATTACTTTTGAAAATGTTTATTGGCTTTCTGTCAGAGGTGACCAGAAGAAAAGAGAACTCTGGATAATGTCAGTCTGGTAGAGCCAGTCACTGGTCTACCAGATACCTGGATCCATTTCTTCAGTGCACAGAGGTGATGAACCTAAGAACAAAGAGTGCTGTTGGCTGTCTTATACACGAGGAATTTCCTGTAGACTTTGAGTTTGCAGGCCTTAGTTCATTTGCTAGTGAATGATTGGGGGGAAGGGTATCTTTTACAATACTTAAAAGAAATCTGGCATGTAGGATTTGTAGTGCAGTAAGAGAGTCTACTCAAGGAATTATATACATTCATTTATTTCTCATAAACTGATGGTTTGAATTGAGAAATCTTGAACCAAGTAAATTTTGTTGATATTGATCGTTTGTGGATGATGGAAGAGAGGCAAATGCCAGAATCTTTAAAAGTGAGTCAGGGAACCCTAGACATGAAATTTTTTTCTTTAGAAAAAAACAGAACAGGAAATGGAGATAGAATCTAGGGATTTATGTGGGAAGAACTGGAAAAGTTGAGAGTGGTGGGGTTTTATTCCCCATGTACTCACATGTTTCTAGCCTGCCATAGCTAAGCCTTTCCTCTTCAAACAGTTTTGCAGTTATTTTGCAAGGAAATACCTTTCTTACATTGTCTTGGAGAAAATCAGGCAAAGAAGACTTGATTTCTAAAGTTAAGAGGAGTATTTTTGCAATGCATGCTTCAAGCAACTGGCCTGGCAAGTTTGTTGTTGGAAAAGAGTCTGTCATTTGGAAATCTGAGATGCATAGTATAAAATTTTCCTTCCTCTGGAGTGTTAGAAAGCACGTAGTATGTTAAAGACCCTCATAAGTGCTGCAGTAAAGAAGCTGGTTCAACTTTGTATATCCAGTGTGTTTTGCAAACTTACTTAAGTATCATTTGTCTATTTTAAGGATCACATCTGTATGATTCTTTTCAGGGAACACACTTTGGGAGATACTGATGTATAATCAACTTCTCTGGACTGTAATTTCTCCATGTAGGGTAATATGCTGAAATGCATAAACCTTGTTTTGAGTCATTTCTGAAGGTCCTTATAAAGAGCCATGCTGTACCTTGCCCTCTGCAGCTCTTTCAGTCAGAGCATTATACCTCCTTCTTTCAGGTGTCAGAGTCCATAGGTCCTAGCACATTCCCCCTCTTGTCCCATGAGGTCATATCTCTCTTATTCTCTTAGACCAGGGTTCAACAAATTTTGCATTTCAAGTGCCAGAATAGTTTCAGTTCTATTGGCCTAGTGAGCCATATAACAACTATGCTGTTCTGCCACTATAGTACCCTTTACTTTGTATAAACAACTGGGTGTGGTGGTTTAATTAATCAAATTAATTAATTGAATTAATGGTTAATTAATTTTGTTTAATTAAAAACAAAAGATCTAAACAAAACCCAGCCATGGCAGAATTTGACCAACTCTTATTTTATTTTCCCTACACCCTGCCAACCCTTATCTTAGACATTGTTCACAGGCAGCCATCTTCTTGAAATCTTTTGCCAGACTCTGACCACTGTTCCTGCATTGTACAAAGCTTTGGTTACCACATACTTTATTCTGTCTGGCTGTGGAGTCTGGCCATGGTGTCTGCCATCTGTCATTTTGTTGTCCTGAGGGATATGGAGATGCAGGGATGGCACTGTGTATACCCATCTCAGCCATCTATTGGGTATTCCCTTCCTCCCTCTGTGTTGTACTCTACATTCTGATCATTCTTTTGTTCCTTAAATATACTGTGCTCCATCCACTTCCTTGAGTAAGCTGTTCCCTCTCTCAGCATTGCTTGCACTTCCCCTTATTGCTCCCTACCAAATTAACTCCTACATCTAAAGTCTTCATCTACTGGAGCTTTTTCTGACCTCCCAGATTTGATAAAAACTTCTTCATTCTAAGTACTTGAATCTTCATGTGCTGCATAGGCTGAGTGCAATTTCCTATGAACTTTTATGATTAGACAATTAAGGTCTGCCTTTCTCACTAGACTCTAAACTCCGTAGGTTCAGGAGTCAGGCATGCTTCTCCATTGTCCAGGGACTCAGGTATAGTAAGTGCTCAGTAAAAATTTGCCAAAAGAATGACTATATAAACTCATTCAGTTATTCTTTTCCCCTGGATGTATGGTGTTTTGGCTAAGAGTTGGCACTGCGTGCTTAATACATATTTTAAGGAATAGAATTCATGACTACTGTTAATCTCGATGTCTGAAAGTGACATGGACTCCCAGTGGTGACCCCCTCCTATATCAGTTTGGAATGCATAGGTTATGCCTCCTGCCACATTGTGACACTTTCATTCAAACATTTGATTTCTTTTCAAATTGAATGCAGCTACAACCACCAGGTGCAAACTTTCCAAAAATGATCCAGAACAATTCCTTTCTATGTAGGGGACCTTCAGTTCCTATGATGAGCAGAACTCAGTGGACATTAACACCTGAAAGTAGAGCTTTATAGCCTCCTATGATATTTTTTCCTAATTAAAAAAAATAGGAGAAAGAGCAAAACCTACCCTTTCAGTGACAGCCAACCCAAGAAAAGCCACCCAGTAGAAAATTCACAGTTAGGATGCAACTGTGCTAGTAACTGTGTTCTAGGGTCTTTTATAAAACCCATAAAATGGTGAATTTGGGATAAATTATTCTCCCTCTGAAATACAGGCTTCATACCTGCCAGAAACCTAATGTGATTGTACCACTGTCATACATTTCTGGGACGCCTAGAGAAGGAAACCACCAGCCAGGCGTGGGGGTGGTGGTGGTGGTGGTGTGTGAGTGGGAATCAGAGTTCCAACGTGGGGGTTCTCTTTTCTAGCCCTTCCCCGTGGCAGGTGAATGTCAAAGAGAAAGAGAAAACAAGATGCTTGCAGGGCTCAGGCAGCTAAGTGAAATCTCACTTGGGCTGGCACTGGGTCCTGTTAGGACATTCTGACGTGTTGTTGAGCCAGTCCATGGTGATGGCAGCAGAGGTGTCTTTTTGCAGGACTGCAGACCACCTGAAGGGACAAGTGTGGCTTTCCCTGAGAAGGTCGTACTTTGGCAGTGTTCCAGTGCGGATGTAGAGGAATGGCCTCCAGCATCAGGCATCCCTAGGTGGGGGGTCTTCAGTCTGTATCCCCTCTAACATCTATTGCCCAGGAGGCCTGTGTATCTCAGAAGTATACGAGTAGTGCATTGGCAAAGGTGAGCCCATGGATGTGCATTTCAGACTCGAGTGTCTTGAATATCCTATAGTACCTAGCAGTGACATATGTACCCAACATGGCTCCAAATTGCCAGACATTCATTTAGGCAGTGGCAACAGGGTACATATTGTGATTTTATCTTTTCAGACACAGTCCTAGGCATGCCACCCATCTGAGTGCTTCTGATGTACATGACAACAGCATGCAAGGCACTTTAACATGCTCTTACAAGTTGCCGTATGACTCTGATGGCTGGTGGTAATCCCATTTAGATCTGAGAGCTCTGAGGCTCATAGGATTTGTGATATGTCAATAACTACCCAACTGGTAATTGGTATACACAGATATTGGACAGGATAAGGATAAATTCCTTGAAGGATTGTGTTTGGGGTTCTGGTCCCTGTGCCTTTTTGGGGATGTTGCAAAAGATGTCTCCTGATCCATGTACCTGCAAAATGTGCTACTGACTGTTTTTCTCGAAGCAAAAGAGACATTTATGGCTGTCCACAAGGAAGAACAATGCCTGAGTATATTACTGAGTATATTGCTGTGGCAATCACAAGACAGAGCTCTCTGAGAGGACTTCTTGCATAATATTTGACTGAACCTTTCTGCCTCTATCTAACCTCAGCTACTACTGTCAGTGGAAAAAGAGTTTTCCAGACAGAAGGAGCCCAACATTCCTGTGCCATCAGTAGTATACTACACAGCAGTGACTGGCTCCGTGGCACACTCCTTGTCTTTTCTCCAGTCTTAAGAAGCATGCGATTGCCTTGGTGACTTGTGTGGATATCAACTTCTTTCTATTGATTCCCCAAACAAGCAAACTGTTTTAGAGCTATTTTAGAGTCTATCCCTCCATAGTTTATATGCTTTCATCACTGTTGGGTGTGCAGATCAGGTTTTCTTAGTCATTGCATGTTTTTTTTTTTTTTTTTTTTTTTTTTTTTTTTTTTTTTTTTTTTTTTTTTTTTGTCAATGAAATTCTGGAGCTTCCTGAACTGCTCTGAATAATCAATATCTATCTCTTCACTGTCCAAGTTGCTAGCAATTCAAGTTGGAACTCTGGAGCATATTTTAGGCAAGCAATGCAGAGCCATGAATCCTTTCCATCACAGCATGCAGTTCTTGCTTCTTTTCCTTGAGTGTGTTTGCTGGTGTAATCCTTTATTACACCAGCAGGGGCACAAAAGAAATCTTTTCCAAGCTGGTGGTTGGATTGAGTGTGTCAGTTTCTTTCATGCTTTGAGAGGAAGTTGAGCAGAGTTGCTAGACTCTGAAACCCCTACTGCACCTTTGCTGAAATAGTTTTGGACAGTCATAAGAGCTTTGGATAGTTTCATAGAATGATGTTGTATTGGTGGGAGAGCCTCTTCTATATGCATTTGTATGTAAAGTTGCTTAGCACAAAATCCATCCATCTCAGTGCTGGCAGTGGGGGTTGAGTTCACGTCAGCTAACCTAATGGAAATCTCCTTCCTGTGAATTCCCTTCCAAGCTGAAATCCATCGCCATCTCCCCTTTTCCTCCTTGCCATGAGAGGTGTTAATTGGCTGCATGGCCCTAAATAAGTATTTGTTTTTCTTACCCCCTCCGGTAGCAGGATCTCTATTTTTCCATAACCAGTTGCAAATGATAAAAATAAATCAATATTTGTTAATGTTATGATGCAGCAGCATCCCCCAGATCCACAAAGAATGATTTATAGACTACAGCATTTCAAGCCTGACCCGTTCAGGTCTCAGAAAGCACTTAAAAAATAAATTTACCCTGGCCTCTCTCACCCCATTTCAAAAAGGGTGACAAAGATGAAGTAATTTATAAGTCACACTTTTATTAATGCTTTTAACTTTCATGCACTTGGCTTTGTTGGCCTTCGAGTGGCATTAGTGCAGGCCCGGGGTGAATGGTAACCTTCGGCACTTGGAGGGGGTTCGGTACAAATGATCAACTCATAAATAGGTGCTGGGCTCCACATTATCCAGCCATAAATTCCCCAGACCTTTCAAGTACATCAAGTAAGAGCAAGTTGAACTAGGCGTTTTGCTCTGAGTTTACAGACTAATGCAGTACTAATGAGGATCTGGGCAAAGGGTTCCCAGAACGACGACCTGCACTTTACAGCAGGAGATGTGGCTTGTTGTGGGCAAGAGGAGAGCCTTGGAACCCAGGAGTTGTGGGGAGCAGGCCAGTGTGTTTTCAAGGGGACCAAATGGATGTCCTAAAGCTGTTGGAACCTCCCTCTTTACAGCCAGTGCAGGACAATGAGGAATTGACTTGGGATTCCCAATCTGCCTGTCAAAACTGTAATTTTCAGACCTGCTGTTCGCATGTCTGTAACATGAAAAGGAGAATGGGTAGAGAAACTCCTTGAAAGATGGTAATAGCCACCTATTTGCTTGAAGTCTTTAAAATGGAACCTGTTGTGGTTTACCGGATTAGTGATGACAGGGTATTGACCTGTCAGAGCAACTTGGAGAAGCAACAAACTGCTGCTTCTCTCCTTCCACGGAACACGATGTATGAGTCAATGTGTTACATTGATTGGGAGCTGTGGGGGTGGGAGCAGGACAAAGTCGCTGAAATCATTGACCCTGTACTAGAGAACAGCTTTGCGCTTGATTCATAGCATTGAACTTCCAGGCGTACCTTTAACTGAAAGTGACATGAACCACTGCATTGTCTCTGTGCAGAGGTCAGGTATGGGTTCACCGGGGCTAGAAGCCCTGCAGAACGTTTGGTTACTCCTTCTTCTTCCCCAGACCCAGTGATCCTCCATCACGTGGTTCCATTTTTCCTATCGTCTCCTCTACTCTTGGCTTGAAACTCATTCCCTCAGCTTCCGGACTGCCCCCAAGGGTCAGTGTCCAGTGCCAGGCTGCTCAGTCCATCCAAAGAGCCATATGGGGTTTCTCTAAATCCTCACTTTCATTTTGTCAGCTCAGAACCTCTCAATAATGGCTGAGTACTTGCAGAATCAAGTCCGGTCTTCTTGTTTGAGATGCCTGTGATGCTGGGTTTGTACCATCTCAACTTACTTTACCTTCCACATTCTCCTCGTTAACCTTCAGGGTGCGGGTCCCTTTCCACAAGAATGTTCGGTGTCTTCTCATGGGAGAGTTTGCTCCATATCCAGGAACTTTCCTACTCTCAAGAATAATCTTTCTTTCTTTCTTTCTTTCTTTCTTTCTTTCTTTCTTTCTTTCTTTCTTTCTTTCTTTCTTTCTTTCTTTCTTTCTTTCTTTCTTTCTTTCTTTCTTTCTTTCTTTCTTTCTTTCTTTCTTTCCTTCCTTCCTTCCTTCCTTCCTTCCTTCCTTCCTTCCTTCCTTCCTTCCTTCCTTCCTTCCTTCCTTCCTTCC
>PVHY01007245.1:6462-68839 GCA_004024945.1 Uropsilus gracilis
AAGGAAGGAAGGAAGGAAGGAAGGAAGGAAGGATGAAAGAATGAAAGAAAGAAAGAATAGACAGTAGAGATTATTCTATATGAGATTATGTTGGGTACCACATTCTTTTTTGAACAATTGCCTAGCATTCTGTTGTGTAGATATAATAAATAAACATTTTTATATTTTGTTCTCAGTCACCTTAAGCTCAAAGCAACCCTTCCTCAAAAGTAATGTATTTTGATCCCTCCAAGTACTTCACTTATAAAACCTGAATTAGGCTCTTCCTGGTGGTTTAGTAGTAAGGACTCAGCATACTCATAAAACCTGAAATCACATACCTGAATTTATAATTCTCTGCAAAAACATACAGAAGCATTCACTACAAAAAATTAATAAATATTTCTCACAATTTAATTTCTTACTTTGTTCAAGGTATTTTGCTAGGCATTATGGAGAAACTAAGATGAATAAAAATAGTGATTCCCTTCAAATAATGTCATTAGAAAATGGCTATGTGTGTTTAAGTCTGGTGTTATGAACATGTATCTTAAAATCTGTGTTCAGATCCTGCCTACCTCTGGGACCTGGGACATTTATGACCCTTGGTATGTAATATAAACTCTATAGTTTTCATTTTCCTTATCTATAAAATGAGAAATCTACTTACTTTCATGGGGATTATTCAACTGAGCAGCCATTCAGTCATGCTGCATCCTGACATGAGAGTAACACAGAACACAAGTCCTGTTCACCCCTCAGTGGACATGAAAATAAAGAATAAATGTTTTTTCCTTAAGCACTAATTCTTGAGGTGATTTGTTTCAATCACTGAACCAATCCAGACTCATTGGTACAGGAACTATGGTGCTGTTCTTGTTAAGTTCCTAAAATGCATAATTTTAGCAAAAGGATCAATCAATAGGTGAAGAGGAAACTTGGAAAATGAAAGTGTATTTTGTCTCTAACAACTTGTAAGTCAGAAAATGTGTTTGATGAAAACAGAAAATAGAGTATCAATAGCATGCATTGGTTGTTGCATTTGACAGAATTTGTCAAGGTAATCCAAGAGACAACCTTAGCAAAGAACTGGCCAGTTTTCAATCAAGAGTGAAAAGGAAATGAGACTATTCAGAAACTTAGAGGATCGGAAGGGACAACTGCATAGAAAAGCTTTTACTTATTTTTGTTTGTTTGTTTGTTTGTTTGAATTTTATTTTTGGAAATTTTACAATATATAATTGTATAATTGCTGATCCCCATGGGAATACCCCCCCCAACACACCACCCTTTGGCTTGTATGATTGCTTTTTGTTTCTTGATGGGTCTCATCTCCGCAGTTTGTGCAACATTTTGTTGTTCTTTTAGTCATGCTTCGGGTCTTTGGCTTTTAAATGAATAGTAAAGGCCAATAGACCTTAGCTTTGGACAAAGAGCAAATCTAGATATCTATTAGTTAAACCTTCAGAATGCAGTCCTGTATTGCCTGGTAAATCACTTAGAAAACTTAACTTAGAATTCAGCTCTCCCACCAATCCTAAAAGGCCTAAAGTGCCCACAATCAAGCTGAAAAGTGAAAATATCCTGGATGTGGCTCTTAACACATGACCAGAGTGAAACAGGTAAAAAGCTGACCACATTGAAACCATGAACCTGGGTTTAGAAATCTGGGACTACCTGAAACTGAAAATGACCCCTGTACGTTTAGTCTTCTCTAGGCATTGCACAAGTTGTAAAACCTGCTCAGTCACCCAACGCCCTCTTCAGGTGTGGCCAAGGAGGATTAAGATGGCAAAGAAAGACCACATAGAAAACAGAACTGTAACCACATGAACTGAGGAGAACTTCTTAATTAAGAAAATTCCTCTTACCACAGAGGTTAAGAGACCCTCTGGTCATAGAATTTCTTTCAAATACATTTTACTTCCTTTCTCTACCGGGGGTGCTTTACTGACCCCATTCCATCGTGTGTACATTAGTGAGGGAGGAGAAAAAGAAAACGTCTTTTTAGTTATTAAGTCTCTAAATCAAAAACAACCATGTCTGGACAAGGTACAAACACAATGGTGTGTCATTTCCTGATAGAAGGGGTATCACCCACAGATTCTAAACTTTTTTTTTTCTATTTTATTTATTTATTTTTTGAGACTAGGTCTCGCTATTTTTTGCCCGTGAAACTGCAGGCTTATGTTGCCCCGGGTACCACAGACTCAAGCAATCCCCAGCCTCAGCTTCCCAGGTAGCTGGGATTACAGGTGTGCACCACCAAGTCCAGCTAATTTTTTGAAAGTAGGTCTCGCTACGTTGCCCCGGGCGGGACTCGAACTGCATTCCCTGGTTTCCCCCACGCTTTCCTATGCTGCCGCTTACAGGCATGCGCCACTGTGCCTGGCCAGATTCTAGACTTTTAGCTTGATTCCATAACTGAATAGGATTTGGGTGTCTTTCTTTGCGAGAAGATATGTTATATATGGAAAGAATAGGGAAACTAATATATCTATTGATAGAAAAACATGATAAAAAACAGATACCGAGCCAGGCACGGTGGCTTGTGCCTGTAAGCTTCAGCCCATGAAGCGGTTGGGACTAGGGGTTGCGGTTCGAGTCCCGCTCGGGGCAACACAGCGAGACCTAGTCCCAAAAAATGCTGTGCGTGGTGGCGCGCGCCTGTAATCTCAGCTACCTGGGAAGCTGAAGCTGGGGATTGCTTGAGTCTGTGGTACCTCGGGCAATGTGAGCCTGCCGTTCCACGGGCAAAAATAGCAAGACCTAGTCTGAAAAAAAAAAATCACTTTTTTAAATTTATACACAGAATATTTCTGAAAAAAGTATTGCAAGAAACTGAGAACCATCTATATTCACAGTTTATTGACTACACTGATTTGACTTTACTCTTCCACCATCTTCATCAGCATGACTTTAATATTCCTGGAAACTCCTACCCAGAAAATAAAAGTTGTAAATAACCTCTTCTTCATTTTAGAACAGCAAGAAAAGCCATTTTAAACTGCTCACCTTTTCAACAGTTATCAAGTGTTTACTTATTCTTTAAGACTTATCAATATATTCCCCTTGCTGTGTCCACAGCCCTCAATCATATTTACCCAATCTTAAACCCTTACTCTAAAAGACCCACCTTAAGTCAGACTCCAAAACCTCATCAATATTCTGACTCCTCCCTCCCCTTCCCTAGCTACTAAAACTTTCAACAGCCTTCCCCCTTCACCACAATTTGAACAAACCTAACTTTGCCTTATCTCTGCGTATTTTGATATCAATGGGCAATGTTTTCAGGAAGCTTAGCATTTGACAAAACTAATTGTGGTTACTCCTGAATAAAAAACTGAAAGAAGAGCTGTAGAAGGTTTCTTTTTTCTTATTTCTTTTCTTTTCTTTTTTTTTTTTTTTTTTTTTTTTTTTTTTTTTTTTTTTTTTTTTTTTTTTTTTGATACTACATCTCACTGTTTTTTGCCCGTGGAATCGCAGGTTTCCCGGGATACCACAGACTCAAGTAATCCCCAGACTCAGCTTCCCGCGTCGCTGGGGTTACAGAAGTGCACTACCACGCCCAGCTATTTTTTGGGACTAGATCTCGCTACGTTGTCCCGGGTGGGACTTGAAGAAGGTTTCTTTTTGAACCCTTCAATTTTTATGGAAGGGTTTCTTATTTTATCTAATCTATTCCAAAATAAATAGGCTAAACATTTCAAAAATTCAGTAGACACCACGTGTACTCTCCTTTCTGATCAGAAGGTGTCACTTCCTTCCCTGGCTGAGCACCCTCCACCATTACTGGAGGCTGGAGAAAGGGATGCCAGGAAGACCTCCATTACATGGAGGGGACCCTATTTGGGACCGGAAGTATTTGCTTTTGGAGAGACGAGTCCAGGATCTCTCCCCACAATAATAGCTAATATTTATCGGATATTTTCTAAATGACAAGCACTATTTTTAAAACAGCCTTCTTAAAGGAGATCATTGGACATGATTTTATTTTGATAAACGTATACAACCCTGAAACTATCACAAGCAAGATAAGATAAAGAATATCCCTCACTCTGAGAAGTTCCCACCTGCTAATTCTTTTTTTTTTTTTTTTTTTTTTTTTTTTTTTTTTTTTTTTTTTTTTTTTTTTTTTTTTTTTTTTTTTTTTTAGACTAGGTCTTACTATTTTGCCCCTGGAACCTCAGGCTGAGGTTGCCCGGGATACCAGGTCTCAAGCGATCCCCAGCCTCAGTTTGCCAGGTAGCTGGGATTACAGACACGTGCCTCCACACCACCTATTTTTTGAGACTAGGTCTCGCTATGTAGCCCTGGACGGGTCTCGAACCCTCGGACTCAAGCGATTCCTAGTCTCAGCTGCGCTATAGGCTGCGCTTAAAGGCACGTGCCACCGTGTCTGGCTTCACCTGCCAATTTTTAATTCATCCCTTCCTCCTCCTAGGAAAGTGTTTAATAAAGTTACATGAAGTGTATTATTTCATTGCAACCACTACTGTTGAAGGTAAGAACTATTACTTCCATTTGAAAAAGATGGAAATTTGAAAATACAGAGTTTACATAACTGACAGCATGTTGTAGAGTTGATATCTGAACACGGATTTCATATAACATGTACATTAAGCTGATGATTTTCAAACTGTAGCACATGTCTCTCCCCAAAAGTACAAGGTCTTAATTTCCTAGACCTTCAACACATGTACTTAGCTCAAATTTTATTGAGAATGGGTTATAAGACTTGAAGCTTCATGAGTATTCTTTTTTCTTACCCTTTTTACTTTCCAAAAGGTAAAAATCATTATTCTTTTTTAAAAGTTCTAATTATCAATCACTACATGGTGTACTTGATGTGGTGCAGCAGCGGTGTAGGGGGAAGTGGGGATTAGACCATAAAAACAAACTGAAATATTGTCACTTTATGTAGGTAAATTGCTTAATACGAAATTCTTCCTCAAGATTTACAATTCTTTCAGCTGAATTGAATTCATCAACTTCAGCACTGATAGATCATTAATAATGATCCACAAAAGTCCATATATTATATGATTACATTTATAAGAAAATCTGTGGAGGCAAAAAGTTGAACGGTGGTTGCTTATAATCATTCAGGGGGAAATCTCCCCACCCTATCTGAATTCTTTTAAGGTTGGATGGACAAATTAACATCAGCCAGATTTGTCAGTGGGACCAAAGACCAAATTTAATAACCAATATATGGAGAACTTACACAGGTGTAAGATCTAAAGAATAATAGCACTACCTGTTTCCAAGAACCTGGGGCTTTTAGGAGAATAGAGGGCAGGGGGTGGGGATCTTTGCAGTATAAATGAGAAAGGGTTAAGGCACCTTACTCTGACAATAAAGATGAGATTTCTGAGAGGACGTTGATAAACATTTCCCTCTCAACACAAGCTACATTCTTCTAGGTCATAAAAGGCAAAGCAGTGATTTCTTCTCTGATTTAAAAAGGGGCAGAAATTTAGGATATGATAATCTCTTAGATTGGGGAACAGGGAAGTAGTTAAGCACACTAAGAAGCTTCTTTTCAGCCTCATAAGATTGTATTGCTCTTAACTCATAACAGTCTACATACCAAAGTGGAGGCTTTTGAAAAGACCAGTTCTGATAATCTTAGGGTGGTCTGATTAGGGTACCTTGAATTAGAGCTGGGTAAGAGAAGTAAGAGGATAAAGGATAACTGTATAGGGTTACTTTCTGAAGTGATGGGAATATTCTAAAATTGACTGTGGTAAAGATTGGACATATCTATGACTATACTAGAATCCATTGAATTTTACACTTTAAATGGGTAATTTATATGGTATCTAAATATCTAAATAAAACTTTTTAAAAATAAAATCTATTTAAATGGCATATTAAAAAAGTGCTTAACTATCAGTTAACATATAAATACAAATTTAAAACTAGTGCAATATGAGTGGGTCCCTACTATAATGACTAAAAGAATCAAGTCAGGAAATACCAAAGTGTTGGCAAAATGTAAAGTACTGTTGCTGAGTGTGTGAACTGATTCAAATATTTTGGGAAATGGCTTAATAGTAGCAACTAAAGCATAAGACATGTACACCCTATGATCTTTACATGTCTGTGTATATACCCAATATAATTATGTATAATATGTACAACAGAACATATGCATTAGAATATTTGTAGCAGTGATAGTCATAGAAACTGAACCTGAAAATAGTCATCTTCCCAGCAAATGTAGACTGAATAAATGGAGGTATACATATATGTACATTGATGTAGGAGTACTATATAGCAATGAAAATGAATGACCTGTAATGAATTGTCACAATATCAGTGAATATCACAGACACACTGTGGAGGAAATAGGCCATAAGCAAGAGTACATGTTCTTATATAATCTTGTTTAATAAGCAAAAAGTTGTCGGCAAATTTAATATATGCTTTAAACATCAGCATTTGTTTTTGCCATTGCCTATCCAGGAGTAACTTTTGAATATAGTTTCTCTTTATGTCACTGCCAGCTCATCAACTTTTACCTGATCATCACCATAATATCCCACATGGTTTCCAGGACCTTAGCTTTACCCTACTCTATGCCATTCTTTACTCTGTTGCTAAAATGATCTTTCTAAAAAGCAGATGATTGTCTAACTTCTCTTTTCTTCTTCAGTCTAACTTCTAGGACACACACACATACTCCATGAGTTTATACTTGGATGAAATATCATGCTTTCTTCTACCTCCATTGTCTTTCACCTGTAGTTCACTTTGCCTGAATCTGTTGCTTCTTTCACTTTCTGGTCTTTGCTTCTCCAGTTCAGGCTTCAACCTGGAGAATTTCTTCCTGGTCCTTCCTTTACCTCAGTCTAGGAAGAGGCCTCTCCTATGCATTCCTACAGTTTTTTGTACTTTATTCTGTCATTTTTGTCACACTGCTTTGAAATTGTTCATTATTTTCTCCCTCCTCAAGCCTGTGAGTTCCCAGAGAATAGAAGCCTCATTTCACTTATGTTTGCATTTTCTGGTCTGATAGATTGCCTGATATATAATAAATGTATGCATTACGTATAGTATTTCCTGGGTACTGGTGGGGGATTAGTTCCATGTCTGCTGTAAATATGGAAATCTATGGGCACTCAGGTCCCTTATATAAAATGCCATAGTATTTGCATAAAACCAGTGCACATCCTCCTCTCTAGATGACTTATATTACCTAGTACAATGTAAATGCCATGTAAGAAAGTCACTATACTGTATTGTTTAGGGGATAATGACAAGAAAAAAATAGTCTATGTAATTTCAGTACAGGTACAACCATAACAGGAATTTTTTGATCTATAGTTGGCTGAATCCATGGAGACAGAACCTATGGATGTGAAGGGTTACTGTACTTACTGTGGTACTATCACACCAACTGTCAAGCTTATAATCATATTTCTTCTCAAATATCCACAATAATTTGCATTTTAGTAAATTGAACAATGTGAATTTTCTATATAGTGTAGTTGATAATTCAAGTCATAAGAATATTTGTTTTCTCCTATCTGAAGCTTGAAAGACACAAAAATAAAGTTTTTGTAAGCAATGAAAGAGTATTCCACGCATATGCAACTTCTTAAGTTTTTTTGCATATCACCTCCTCCATTGCCAAAAAACTGGGGGTCACTCTTGTCTTGTAGGAGTCACGGCCAAATGTAACAAAGCATGAATCTTCTTGTAAGTGGGAGACTTTGTGACTTCCCTCTTTTGTTTAGAGTTCTTTTTCTTTTCTTCCCATGATATATGAGGGGTCAGGAAGGCTTGGGGTAACCTCTTTTGGGAATGTTCCCCATCTTTTCTCACTTTGGAAACTCCTAGGAGGGCAGGGTATATGGTGGAGGAGACAAGGAATGAATGTAGTATGCAAGTATAGCCCTGGGCTTAGGGAAATATTTCTACATTATGCACTTGCCTTTCTTGGATTCTTTCGAGTAGAGTTTACAACCCAAGGAGCAAGATTAGTGTGGAGATGTAGGTAAAAGGGTATAATTATCTGGGATTCTTTTGCTTCAATATCATTCATGTCTTGCCCCTACCCCTTTTTCCTGAATCTGTTTCCAAAACAAAAACATCTCTCCAAGAAAGAGCTTGCATGGATCCATATCCCCTATAGGAAAAGGCTGGGGTATTCATGAAGGAGAAAATATGTAGAGGCAATCCTGGTCAGGCAGTTTCTTTTTATCGGTCTCTGTCTGCTGGCTGACCATCATGAACTTAGAATTCTCTGCTCTGACCCTGTCCTCCATCTTTAACAGGGTTCTTTCAGAAGCCTGGGACAGAAGGTTTAAGGAAGAAGCCAAATGTGAGTTTTTGTTGAAGAATAATCATCATCTTTAAACAAAACCTTTGGTAGCCACAGAAATATACTCCAAGCCAAGTGCATATTGAAGAAAAGAGAATTTATTTTTTTAATTCTAATCTCAAAGTTCTACTTACATTTCCTTTAGATTTAACATCCAGGAGGATATCCTTATTTTCCCTGCATCACCCTTGACCATCAACATCTCTGGAGAATGCCCTCAGGGGCTAAAGAGAGCCATTAAACCCCCACCCTTTCCCTCAGTGATTTTTTTCCAAGAGATTCATTGTTTTCTTGTTTTTTGTGTGATTATTCCTAGCCAATCTTCCCCACCCATTTATTCTGGATCAGCCTGTTATGAGTCTGTGAAGTAGCAGCAATCAGCTGAGGTCCAGTCCTGATCATCTGTTACCTACTCACTAGTCAATCAGAAATCAAATTATTTGATTGGTTGAATGAGTTCTGTTTTACGAGACAGAAAGATGTAGTCCAGTAATATAGAGAATTCTGTTCCTTTCCAACTTCTATCCTGAAGAAAAAGAACAAAAACAAATCCAGAAGATGGCATCATGATAGTCAGAAAGTCTTCACAGTTAATAAGGAACTTTTTTCTATGTAGAAAAGAAACTCATACTCACATAATGAAATTATTTTTAGTGTTATCTCAGAGGAGTCAGATCTGGTAGTCTTTATTTTTGTCTTAATAATTTTATATGGTAAAGACATGATAATATAAAAAATAACTAAGGAAAAACTCATCAAAAAAATTTTTTTTGAGACTAGGTCTCCCTATTTTTGCCTGTGGAACCGCATGCTCTCGTTGCCCGGGGTACAACAGACTCAAGCAGTCCCCAGCCTCAGCTTCCCAGGTAGCTGGGATGACAGGCACGCGCCACCATGCCCAGCTATTTTTTGGAACTAGGTTTCGCTACACGCCCCAAGCGGGACTTGAATCGCGATCCCTAGCCCCGGCCGCTTCATAGGCTGAAGCTTACAGGCACGAGCCACCGTCCCTGGCATCAATTTTTAATCTAAGAAAAAAGATTGTTTTTAATATTAACAAAATTCCTCGTATGTCACTACTGTTTCTTATATGAACTGCAAATGTGATTATTCTGTCTTCAAGACAAAAAAAGGAAAATCCACTTTCTATCAAAAATAAACTTTCAAGAGATATTAATAGCAATTCAGAAGAAGGCCTCCTTAACTTCTGAGTCAACTTCTGAATAGACCAACACACCTCAACCAACACTTTCTCTCTCATGTGCTCACTTCATTCACAGGGATCAGAATACTGCATTGTTGCTTGCTCATCTGTAAAGTTAAATGATATATATTATTACATTGCAGGCCTCATATACTCAGAGAGAAAGTACTTCATAAATATTAATTCTCAGTCCTTTTCAGAGGATACCCATAATTTCTGAGTATGTTCACAATTACAGGAAGATTTCTGTTACTAATAGCTGTATACTTATGGTAAATCATAAATCACAGCAAAAATATTAAGAATAGTTAGCCCTTAGAGATAATGATTCACATTGTTCTTTTGGTTCTTCAACCACATCATACAAAACATCTGTAGTACAGAAGACTTTAATATGGTATATCTTGAAATTCAAGTGTTTTAGGAGATCAGATAATGTATTCATGTTCTGCTTAGCTTGGGAAGACATATTTGTAAAACTAAGAGACATTATGAAGAATGTGGCAGAAATATGTTGGGAGGTACAGATAAATCTCAGCCCTCACCTGGTAGGTAGTAATCATAGACTTTGATGGCTGCTGGCTTCAACTTGGTGACCAACACACTTTGGCTGATGGTGAAAGTATAAGTCTGAGTCTCCTTACTGAGCTATGGGAAGACAGACAAGTCATCACCTTAAAACCAAATTGAAAACAACACTCTATGCAATGTGGAATTAACAGGCTCTTGTCTTCACAGAGTTTCTGAGATCCTTCTACCTGTTCCTTCTCTCAGTCTTAAAAACAGTTCATCTTGCTAACTTTGGAGCTCTTTCTTCCCAGGATCTTACTGCTTCCAAGCCTAGTAGTTCTTGGACTACTTTAACACATGGATCCTCCACTAATTGAAATGACCAAAGAAACAAGGATTTCCATTTTATTCCAATAGCTTTAAACTTCCTCTTGGTTTTCTCTTTGTTTAGGTTTCTCTCTGATCTAATGACATCTCAGAGAGTTCTATTCTCACCATGTTCTGACTTACCCCAACCATCATTCTTTACTCCTTCATCCTGCATAGCACCAATCATCACTGAAATTACTACAAAGTGTGTGTGTGTGTGTGTGTGTGTGTACACATATATGTGATTCTAAAACACATGCATGCTGGTGCCCCAGGAGAGCAAGGATCATATCTCTTAATGTATCTCTATAACTCTGAAGTGTGTCTGGCATATACTGCTCAGTAAGTATTGAATAACGGAATGGAAGACAAAACATTTGTATAAATTAATTTAAAATAACAAGAAAATAAAACTCTGGTTAAAATTAGAAGAAATTTCTTTAGGTGTGTGCTTCTCAAAGGGTGGTTTGGTAATTTCCCATGATGGTGTTTAGGGGTCTGTGAGATCAGAATTATTTTTGGCATGAAACTAAAAACATTTTTTGCATATTTCATTCTCATTCTGTTTTCACAGGGAAAATGTACAGGAATATACTTAATATGTGATGTTGCAACAGATTAAATGCAAAAGCATATGGACTAGTCTTATGCTCTTTCATTAAGCCAGGTATTAAAGCCAGTTATTTTTTTTAAAAAAAGGTAAAACATTAAAAAAAAAAACTGGGCAACAACAAATACTGGTATAGATGTGTGGAAAGAAAGGTATTCTCTTACACTGCTGGTGGGAGAGCAAACTGGTCCAGCCACTATGGAAGACTGTGGAGAGGACCCTTCAAACTACTGAAAATAGAAGTACCATTTGATCCAGTAACCCCATTACTGAGAATTTACCCAAAGGATAAAAAAATACTAATTTAAAAGGAAACCTATACTCAGATGTTTATTGCAGCACTAGTTACAATTATTAAGATATTTGTAGAAGATATTTGGGAAACAGCCCAAATGCCCCCAAACTGATGAATGGTTGAAAAAGATGTGGTATATTTACACCATGGAATATTATTCTGCAATCAAAACTGACAAATATGAAGCATTTGTGTTAACATGGATGGACCTAGAGGGAATATTAGAAAAATAAGTCAGAAAGAAAAAGACAGAAACTATATGATATCACCTGTAGATGGGATATATGAGTGAGAGGCAAAAGGCCAGGAAAAAGCCAGGGTAAGATGACATCAGAGAAGGGACAGGCTGTTGGGGAGAGGGTAGGGAAGGGAGAGATTGGGGAAGGAAGGAGCATGGGAAGTTCGAGATGAAGGCTCACGGGTGATGGGGTGGAGGGAAAACCCTGGGGAAGGCAATGGTATAATATAAAAATATATATAGAGAGATAGATATAGGTACATAAATATGTAAACAACAAAATGATTAATATTTTTAAAAGGTAAAACAATCTTATTTTATTTTTATTTTTGTTTTAGCAAATATTTATTAACTTGCTGTGTTAAAATGTAGTATGTTTGTTATTGTTCCTGAAGTTTTTTATAAATATATTAAGATTTTTATCCAGTTCAGTTTCCAGTAAATATCAGTAGACATAACTTAAATCACCATAATTGTTTAGAACTTCTCAGTAGTTCTTAAAACTTCTCAGGACCTTCAGAAGGGTCCTGAAACCAAAAAATTGGGAGCCACTATTTTGGCCCATCATTCAAGTTACCACAAAGAATTAAAATAAATGACTAATAAAACCCAAAAAAAGCTGAAATAGCTTCTCAATATCTAGCCAACTAGAATCAGAGGGAAGAAAATAGCAAATATGTAATATGTTTTTAGAAACCTAAGGCAAAGATGTATACTAATAAAAGGAAGACTGAATAGGAAGACAAGTTCAAGAAATATATACCTAATTATGTAATACATATTACAATTAACAGAATTGTACTCATAAATGGATAAATCAATAATTACAATTAGAAATTTTAGTATATCCTTTTCAGAAACGATTCCAGTAGAAAATAAGCAGAGCTATTGAAGACATTAACAATAAAAATGATGATGTGGGAGTTTTATATTTAGATCAGATTCAAACTCATGAGAAAGGAAATAAACTTTTTTTTTTTTTCTTTTTTAGATAAGGTTTCGCTATTTTTACCCGTGGAACCGCAGGCTCACGTTGTTTGGGGTACCACGGACTCAGGCGATCCCCAACCTCAGCTTCCCAGGTAACTGGGGTTACAGACACAAGCCACCACGCCCAGCTGCTCTTTTTTTGGAACTAGGTCTCGCTACATTGCCCGAAACGCGATACCCGGTTCTGGCCATGGCTTCCTTGACTGCCGCGTACAGGCAAGCGCCACCATGCCTGGCCAGAAATAAACTTTCTTTGGAGCACACACCAAACTTCTCCCAATAAAAACTAATAATTAGAGGAAAATGTATAGTTTAATTTCACTGGAAAAATAAAAATAAACAGTATTCCACTTAAAAATTTGGAATAAAGGAAAATGTCTCTCCATTTAACCCAAAATAAAGAAAAAAAGAAATAGGCCAGGCATGGTGGCTCGTGCCTGTAAGCTTCAGCCTATGAAGCGGCCGGGCCTAGGGATCGCGGTTCGAGTCCCACCTGGGGCCCGTAGCGAGACCTAGTTCCAAAAATAACCAGCTGGGCGTGGTGGCGCGTGCCTGTCATCCCAGCTACCTGGGAAGCTGAGGCTGGGGATTGCTTGAGTCTGTGGTACCCGGGGCAACGTGAGCCTGCGGTTCCACGGGCAAAAAATAGCGAGACCTTGTCTCAAAAAAAAAAAAAAAAAAAAAAAAAAAAAAAAAAAAGGGGGGGGGGGGAGTGAAGCAGAGCATTCAAACCAAACACAAATAGCAAACAGCAATAGTAGTAGCAAAATAGCAATAGCAATAAGGATGAATAAAGCCAAAAGCTATTTTTGCCAAATATAAATTTGATTTTCCTCTGGTGGAACTGATTGAGGGGAAAGGAGAGACGATGCAAAGAAAAAAGGGAAGTGATCACAGACATTGGCTTTAGTTCATCAGACTTGATGTTCCATCTAGAATCTGACTGGATATACTGATGAGCAGGACTTCACAGTTTCAGGAATGGTATCCTGGAAAACAAAATCTGCAGATTCCACTACCATATGGGCCCCTGGCTAACAGTATGACTTGGACAGAATGCACTCATTCTATGATTTCAAGGTTTAGTCTCCTTACTTGTAAGAGAAGTTGTGTGAGACTCCAGGAAGGTATAAATGAAAGCATCATAAGCTTTGCAAAAGTCTTAAACTCCAACAGTATGCTTTTCAGATTGTTCCTGATAGACTAACCAGAGTTGTCTCAAAAGAGCCTACAGGGACTATCTCAAAAATAAACACACTCTGGCTCTCTGGGAGATAAGAAAATCAGTTAGATGAATGAGTAGGTGTGGGAGTAGGGGACTGGAATGGTTGTTAACTAACAGTTAATTTGAACTGAAGCTATTCAGGCTGTCAGTTCTACAATAACCTTTTGTTGAACAGAATATGATGAGATAGGCATTGCCATTTTTTAGAACACAATTAGTCACAATTAGTCTTATAAAAATTAATATTAACTTGACATTAAAATAATAGCTAGTGTATATGGAGGGTTTACTACATAACAGACATGATTCTAAATATTCTTACAAGTCAAATCACTTAGTTATTTCAGTAGCTCTATGGGACAAAGAATTATTTTTACCACCTACTGATTGTAGCCAATCAGAACTGAGTTGTGCTATGTATATAATACCAAAGATATAATAAGGGAAAAAGAATGTTGATACCTCATCAACCCACGTATATTAATTATATGGTGGTATAAAATATAAATATATATTATATATAAAATATAAAATATTTGGGGGTACATAAAGTTGAATAAAATAAAGTATAAAAATAATTTGATTTGCTTCTTTTTATTTATTTTTATTTTTTTTTTTTGAGACTAGGTCTCGCTATTTTTGTCCACAGAACCGCAGGCTCACATTGCCCATGGTACCACAGATTCAAGCAATCCCCAGCCTCAGCTTCCCAGGTAGCTGGGATTAAAGGTGTGCCCCACCATGCCTAGCTTTGTTTCTGGGACTAGGTCTCACTGTGTTGCCGCAAGCGGAACTTGAACTGTGATCCCTAATCCCAGCCACTTCATAGGCTGAAACTTACAGGTATGAGCCACCGTGCCTGGCTCATTTGCTTCTATCTGTCCGTCTGTCTGTCTGTCTATCTATCGACTAGGTCTCACTATTTTTGCCCGTGGAACCGCAGGCTCTCATTGCCCGGGGTACCACAGACTCAAGCAATCCCCAGCCTCAGCTTCCCAGGTAACTGGGATTACAGGCGCACGCCACGATGCCCAGCTATATTTTTGGAACTAAGTCTCACTACCGGCCCCAGGCGGGACTCGAACCGCTATCCCTAGGCCCGGCTGCTTCATAAGCTGAAGCTTACAGGCATGAGCCACCGTGCCCAGCTGCTTCTTTTTAGTTTTTTTTTTTTTTTTTTGACACTAGGTCTCACTATGTTGCTCGGGGTAGTCCGGATCCCACAGACTCAAGAGATCCCCAGCCTCAGCATCCCAGGTAGATGGGATTACAGGCACGCGCCACATGCCCAGCTATTTTTTGAGACTACGTCTGGCTATGTGGCCCAGGGTAGTCTCAAATCGGCGGACTCAAGTGATTCCTAGCCCTGACTTCCCGAGGCTGGGATTAAAGACGGGCACCCCAGCCCCCGGTCTTCTTTTTACTTCTTAAATGTAACTGCTAGAGCACTATTTATGATAGCTAAGATGTGGAAATAATCTAGATGTCCCAAAACAGATGAATGGGTCAAGAAGATGTGGCTGAACAGTGCATGGTGACATGCGCCTATAATCCCAGTGCTTGAGTCCACAGGTTGGAGACTACCCTAGCAAGATAGGGAGACCTCGTCTCTAAAAAATAGCCAGGCATAGTGGCGCATGCTTGTAATCCCAGCTACCTGGGAGGCTGAGGCTAAGGATCACTTGAGTTCGCAAGTTCAGAACTACCCCAGACAACATAGCAAGACCTAGTCCCTTAAAAAAAAAAAAAAAAAGAGCAGAAGATATAGTGTCTATACACACAGTGGAGTATTACTTAGCTATCAAAAAAGATAAACACATGTCATTTGTGACATGGATGTGCTGGAAGGGATTATGCTAAGTGAAATAAGTCAGAAGGAAAAGGAAAAATATTATATGGTTTTACTTATATGTGGAATAAAGAGAAACCTAGCAAAAGAGTACACAAAAAATAAAACTTGCAAGCTGACTAGAGAGCTGAGGCATCCAGCAATGGAGGCATGGAGGGTCAAAATAGAAGCGGGGGGAAGCACAAGCAACTATAGTGATGGATCGTGGGTGCTATAGTGTTGGGAGAACTATAGGAACAACACCTGAGGGGAGAAATCACATAATTTCTAAATAACAATGATTAAAAAGTTAATTAAGAAAATAAATGTGACTGCTAGAAAATTTTAAATGACACAGATTGCTCATGATCTGTACATGTTAGTGTTGCCCTGGTGTGCAGGAGGACATTCTACAGGACATCAGCATGGAGACACCATTCATTTTGTGCTTGTGGACTCATCTTCTCAGTTCCCTCCTCCCCTCTATGTGTGACACTAGTATTTATGGATTAGCAGGAAAGTTATAAAGATACAAGCTCTTTGGATCAGTTCCTGAATACCTACCTCTTCCAAGTAAATGTTAAGTGTGTCTGTTTCAAATTCAACTTTCTTCACCAGTGGTTGCTGAAGAAGCTGCATAAGAAAAGGGAAGGGTGTTAGGAAGATAAGAGTCAGAGCCTTCCTTATCCCCTAGAGTAATTTTCCAAAGCTCTGCCACCATCAAGGAAACAAAATATACTGTGGAAAAGGTACAAAAGGAAACCAAGTTTAACACAGGTTCCATCTCATATGTGATAGGTTTATAACTTGTAGATAATATAATCATGAGATATAGGAAGAGATATACACCACTCAGTCCATTCCACCAACTTTTTAATGATAATGTTAGGTCCCCACAGAGCTAGTTAAGTGAAGAATACCGATGCGACTTACTAACTGATTGGTGCCCTCGGTGGGACTGAACCCAGAAAGCATCTTCACTTCCACAATGGCCATATTAGAAGAGCTGCGACTTCCCACATAACTGAGGGCAGAAAGAAGCAAAGCCATGTGAACCCATTCTTTTCCCTCCCAACACACTCTGCACCCCTGACACACATAGGCATAGGGGCATGCATAAATTCACATCCCAGCCTCTTTGGTTCAGGTGCCACCAGCACACATCAGCTTTCCTCACCTGGTGAGGATGGTGAGAGTCAAAGACCGAGGTAAAGCAGGTCGCTCACATTTTGCATCTCCCATCTCCACATGAAGACTAAAGGCATCCACAGTTTTAGGAGGAATAATATTGTATCTCAGCACTGTCTGATAGGAGAAAACAGATAACCACATCAGACCTCTAAGGACTGTACAATTCAAACTACTTTTTTTTTCTTTTTTGAAACTAGGTATCCCTAATTTTGCCTGTGGAACCGCAGGCTCTCGTTGCCCGGGGTACCACAGACTCAAGCAGTCCCCACCCTCAGCTTCCCAGGTAGTTGGGATTACAGGCGCACACCACAATGCCCGGCTATATTTTTGGAACTAGGTCTCACTACGGGCCCCAGGTGGGACTCGAACCGCGATCCCTAGCCCCAGCCGCTTCATAGGCTGAAGCTTACAGGCACGAGCCACCGTGCCCGGCCTTCAAACTACTTTATTTATGAATAAAAGAGAATGAGGTTTTACTGGAGGTGAAGATGTCCTCAGACTCTCCCTCCCAACAAATACTCGTTTGCACAGACCTCTGCTTACCTGCACATAGACACAACCCTGGCCAGAGGCCTCCAAGGTGTACTCTCCAGGGATATTGGGCAGAGTCTCCTGCTGATACATCAACCGGTTGACAGCCTGAATGCTGAAAGTGTGCTGAAAATTCCTGGAGGATTTCACAGCCAGATTGACTTCCTCTGATGGCTCATAGGCAATGGTGGCATATTTGGCAAGAGCTTGAAGAGCAACTACAGTATCCTGAGGAAGCAATCAAGCATGTGCTTATGATTCAGTGAGTCTCTGGAATTAACCTCAAACAGCCCTACAACCTTCACATCTGGTTGTTGTTAGCTAGGTCTGATGACACCTCTTCTAAGAACTATATTCACCAACACAGGGAAGTGGGAAGTGCACCTGGAAATCGTAATAACTTGCCTTTATAGAACACTACTGTCAAGTTACAACTGAATGTTACTAGGTCTCTATGTTTACCAAATCAAGCTTTCAAATGGATTCTTGTTGTAAGGGACTGGCTGATTTAAGTCTGTTATTTTCCTCTATGACACGGTTGTGGGAGGGGTTGGGATCCTCATAAAATCCTTGCAGGCCTGGGCTTCTTAGCCCTTATGCCACGTGGCCATAGTGTCTTCATCTGGGAACAAGGCAGATAAGCTATCACACAAGAGGACATGGCATCATGGAGTTTGAACCTTTGCATTCTGACAAAAGAATTTATACCAATATGAAGAGGGGAAAGAAAGAAAAGAATGAGGTGTTCAGCTGCATTGTCAAGACTGGCTCTGTGAACTGGAGCCAAGGAAGCATTTATTGCTTGGACATGTGGAAACAATTCAAGAAATGGGACCTCATCAGCAGCAGAAAAACCAGTGTGGGTGATATGTGACTTCTTATAATAGCCAAGGATTTTACTGAAAAATAATTCTGATCTATCTCTGTCACTGAGCAATCTAAACATTTCATCCACAGTTTTTTAAGATTATGTATTATAATTTTTGTGGACTCAGCAAGATGAAGGAAGTCTTTCTTGATCTTTGGCCAAAAATTTCCCTGAAATGAGGAGGCACAGTACTATATAAGTTTTTTAAAATGCCAATTAAGTCATTACCTTCTTCAAGCGCAATACTCTTACTGTCTTTAACAGACACTCTATTTTTTAAAAAACTATTCATTTACATATTGCATCCCCAGTGAAAATGACCTTAATCAACAAGTGAGACTATAATCTTTTTGAGGGCAAGAAATGTGCTTTCTTATTTATTTCTATATCCTCGGTGACTTGGACAAGGTAGGGATTTAATATTTGCAGACAAAATGAACTGATGACTACTGTCATTGTAATTACCTATGATAATATTTATGACACTATCTGAACTTACACAATTCTATCCCTTACACAGTTCTTCACACTGCTACCCTACTAATTCAATTTCTAATTTCTAATTTCAATTTCTAATTTCTACCCCTAACCTAGACAAATGAGACAAATTAGTCCCCTCCTCAAAATCATCCTATACATTAAATGACAGAAATCTTTCAGAAACAAAGTAAAAATAAAATAAGACTCCTCAGAATTAGGGAAAAATTTGAATCTCATATGCAAGGTCTGATATAATAGACTGTCCCACATAAGTTCAATTATGGGTTAGCAAAACAAGTTTTTCCAACAGACGTTCTATCTTTTCATTTTTTTTTTTAGACTAGGCCTCACTATCTTTGCCCATGGAACAGCAGGGTCATCTTGCCCGGGGTACTACGGGGTACAAGTAATCCCTAGGCTCAGCTTCCTAGGCAGCTGGGATTACAGGTGTGCGGCACCACACCTAGCTATTTTTTTGGACCTAGGTCTCGCCACGTTACCCTGAGCGGGACTTGAACCACGATCCCTGGTCCCGGCCATGGCTTCCTAGGCTGCCGCTTACAGGCACACACCACGGGGCCCAGCCTTAACATTCTATACTTTTCAAATGGGTGTCTTCATCCACACCCATTCCCTCTACCGTTCAATAGTTGCCTAGCAACATTGTATGTCTCCTTCAGGGTCTACTTCAAATGCTGTTTCCCAGAAAATATTTCTCATGTCTCAAGCTGACTAACAATCTTTTGAAATCTAATATTGTGTAACTTTTGTATCTTTCTGTTGTATAACCAGATTCTGCTTTGGAATAGATAAGGCTTTTCCTAGATTTCCTTTTAGATTGTCAACTTTTGAGAGGAGAAATAATACATTATGAACTTTCTATTACCTGAAATAGTAGAAGATATATCCATAAAATTTTGCTGTTATGTTTATAGACCCCCACAGTGGGCTTTATAATTTAATTATGAACTTATCCATAACTTTTTTAATATCCTCTTTACATATAAACTATAAATTTCATTATCCTTCATTCTTGCCAAAGAGTATTAAATGAAATGGTAATATTTATTTATATGCTCTTATGATCCACTTTTATAAATCCTTCTGCCTACTTTTCACATGTTTTTTTCCCTGGCTATAGAATTAAAAGTCTTAGTCTAGAGGACATGGCAATTGTTTTCTCTCTATCCCTCCACAGGATCTAATCCTGCCTATGAGGATAGCAGAAAATTCACCTGAGTGGAAGAGAAGCCCCCGTAGGCATTGCGTTGCTTGGCCAACCAAGCCACTATGCCAGTGGCCTTGGCAATCTCCTTCTGAGTCAGTTTGGCTTTGCTAAGCAAGGTCAACAGTATATATGCAGTAAGTTCCACATCTACAGCCTCAGGCTCAGACCAGGGGCTGGCATCCGCTGACCGAGCAGGTGTCTGGCTCCAGTGAATGGACTCTCCTATAGTAAAGGAAGCATAACAAAGAGAGTTTAGGGAGGAAATGATTTTTCTCATTTTCATTTTGTAAATGTTGTATCTTAGAACAGAAAGAAGAACAATCAGATGAATCATAAGCAAGAAAACAGTATTTCCCAGAATCTTCTGATTATGTATAATGTATATGTAGAGTGTGTGTGCATAAACCCACACAAAACTCCCCCCAAGATAAAGTTAGAAGCGACAATAAATGCATCCAATCATTCTTAACAGAATTTTATTAAATTTCAGCATTTATTTTACACAATCCAAGGTTCAACATTTTAAGAACAAAAGTAGTTGAGCATGTATAAGATCTGAAAAACTACCCCTAAAAATGCTCATGAGGGCAAGTAAATAGGATGAGACCAAATAAAAAGACTGGCAAAATGTCAGATAATTCAAAGACAACAAATGAACTCAAAAACAACAAATGAAAATGAAGAAAGCAAAAATCAAAACAAGCTAACAACCAACACAACAGGGGCAGGGAGGGTAGGTGAAAGTGATCAGGGAGGGGAGGTGGTGGGTGATGACCAGGGAATACAAAAATGTGAAATATATTTCTAAATAAAATAGGTAATAAAAAAATAAAAAGAAAAAAAAGGAAATGGGGAGAGTAGAAGTGCAATGAAATGTAAATTTAGAAATAATAAATATATAACCCATGGGAGTAATCTATTGGGAATAGCATAACAAAATGTGTGAGCTACCATGCAAGATAATGGAGAGGAGGTAACCACACTAAATTACTATACACTAGAACGGCTACCCTCCCTGCACTAAATGAGATAGACCTGTGACTAGAGTTGTACAAAATCAGGCCAAGAAACTGTCCAGCACCCATGTAAGACCACAACTCAGCACTGACATTCATAAAAGGAAAGCTGAGATTAAATTTTTCTCTGGAATTATACTCCAAAATACATGGGTAGATAAATAAGATGCATGAATATTTCATTTACAAGATCTGTTAGAATGTCAGATATTATTCTAAATAAGTCCAAATAGGACCTTCAGAAATCTCCAAGTTTAAGGCTTACTCCCATCAAGTGCAATGCTCTTACACCAAATAATTGTTAGATCTGCAAAAGGATGATCTTACAAAATGACTAACTTCTTCTGACGAATATCCACTATTTTCTCTTCACATTAAAAGTGTAACACTCCCTTTGACGACATACAAGAGCTTTTCCACAAAACTCTCAACAGTGATTTCGTAACAGCTTTTACTCAAATATACCCTAGAGTCCTCCACATGTGGGAATACTGAGACTGGGGGAAATCACAGCTAACTCACAGCATATGTTCCCAATTTAAAAAAGCTCCGGACATGGCCAACATACCTGAGATGATAGCCTGTTGATCTAATTGTTCAAGAAGGCTGTTTCTGATGTCTGGTTCCCCAGCGAGGGAGAATGTATAAGCGAGTAGGGCCTGTGTGTACTGGTTGGTGGTGGAGGAAACAGAGTCTTTGAGGCACAGCAGACCCTGTCTCACCATTGGGTCCTAAAAATGAAGGCAAAAAACTGAAGGTGTAAGGAGGGTATTCCTTGTAAAATGGGAAGAGATAGAGAAAGCATGTAAAGTTGAATAAGGGCAAAATCAGTCAATTTCTCTAGAAATAGGCATGATAAGAAGGAAGGACTAGAGAAACTCACATCTCTGGCCTTCCCCATCTCCAGCAAAGCTGCTGTGATGTATGCAGTCAAGGAGACATCATCATCAACACCGCCCTAGAGGGAGACAGGGAGACAGATAGTGGGAGGCAGCCCGTACAGACAAGGATTCTATGAAAACTGCGGAAGGTCTCCCCTCTGAAAGCATACATTTTTTTTTTAAAAAAAGAACTCCTTTTCACACCAACAGGGACCCCAAGTCTCTACAACACACAATGAGGAGATGTTGCTAATAGCACAGCCTTAGCCTGCTAGAGGCACAAGATTTTCAGCTCTAGTTGAGAGAAGGAATGAAGGGTTTAAAAAAAAAAAGACAGGGGGTGAGAAAGGAGAGATGATCTTATTTTAAGATCCTTATGGAATCTGAACCTTCTCTGATGAATGTGCCATCAAAGAACACAGGCCTAACCTCTTCTGTGGGGCAGGTTAGGAGACACCTTCCCTATTCAAAACCTTTCAAAGAAATATATTAACTGAATTTTAAAAATATCTAAATTATTACCTTCATTACAAGTAATTGAACAAACACTTAAAAGGGTTAAATAGCTCATTTAATATTAACAGCTAAGTAGCAGAACTGGGGCTCGAACTTGGGGTGTTAACTCCTCCCCCAATCCTTTCTTGACCACACACAGGACAGGTCTCACAGACTGGCCAACTCTGATGAGAAAAGAAGAGGGAATCTCTGGGACCTTGTTCTATCTAATAAGTCCTAGCTGGCACGTCTCCTCTGTAATATTTCACTGTGCACAAGGGAGAAACTAAGAGGCACTGATAAGATTCTGTGTAAGGAGTACTGATGACTAATACTGAGATTTTATTTCAGCATTCTAGATTTTCAATCCAGGCCTTGGAACAGTAAAGTAAATGATTTCTCTAGCAAAGTTTGTGAAATCTTTCTTTCGTGGGCTATGTTCTGATGGAACAGTTATTCTGCAGTATTAGTGCCTCACCCTGTGTTGGGGAGGGGTGCAAATAATGAGGAAATGTGTGTCATCAGGATCTCTGGAGTCCCCCTGCTGTGACTCAAATGACAGAACTAACACTCTAGCATCTGCCCTGAATGGTTTCTTTTCTCCACCTTAGTTTCTTCCTCAGTAAAATAGGATTAATAACAGGTTACTATTTTATGGATGTGCTGTAATGTTAAATGATAACAAGTAAACAATCGATGTCAGATAGTAAGCTGTTACAGGGATACTTCCTATTCTCTCCAAAGCAAATGGCTTTGCTTCAGGTTCAGAAGAGATCATAAAAGGCCCAAACATAGTCTAGCTCAGTATCAGAATCACTTGGAGTGGTTCTTAAATCACTTATTGTTGGTTCACACCTCAGAGTTTTTCTCTAGGCCTAGGATGGGGGCAGGAGATTGCATTTCAAACAAGTTCTCAAGTGAGGCTGCTGCTGCTAATCTGAGAACCACACTTTGAGAACCAGGTTCTACTACTTAGGGAAGTTGAGCTAAGACTGGTTTAATATATTGGTTGAACTTACAGTCAGAGCTGAGTTTCCAAGAACACAGACATCCAGGTCAGTGCTATCTACTCCGTCAAAGATATGAGTTCCTCCCAGACACAGCAGTAGGCTAGAGACCCTGAGAGAGCCATACCTTCATGGCAGTGTGAAAGAGCTTTCCAACGTTGGTATAGCAGCCATTAGCAAGCTGGTTTCCCGCCATCCACTTGAGAGCATCCTGGATGTTCTTGTCATCAATGAAGATGAATTTTTGAGCTTGACCAAAGCATTTGGTGACAAAGGCTGTCAGCCTACATGGGTAATGAGGGAATTGTGGAAATGAAGGGGGATTTTCTGGTCCAAGTACAGTAATTTTTTAGTTAACTCTGGTGTATAAATCCAGAAGAGGAGCAAGAGACAATAAAGGAGACAAGAAATGGAGACACAAGGTCATGGAGTAGGGTGAAGGGCTTAACCATATATGAGGCTGAAAGATGTAGTGTTGTAGAGGAAAGAGTGTAAGAAGCATGGATGAAGTTAAAAGGAATCATGCTAGTGGAAATAGCTAGAAAGAAAAAGAGAAATACCGGGCAGTCTAGGGAGAATAAACACAAGGACAAGAAAAATTAAAACTAAATGACAATAGAACTAAAGTATACAGCAAGGGATGGGAAAGGAGGGGGAAACTAGGGGAAGGATGAGCACAAGAGATCAAGATGACAGTTTATGGGTGACATGGTGGTGGGAGAACCTCTGGGTCTACAATGATGTAAAATATACATGTATATATATGTAATCCAAAAAAAACAAAAAGTGAATCATTACATTTTTAAAAAGCATGCAAGAAATAATGCGGAAAAGGAAGCAGTCAAAGAGTAATTCCATTGGTCTCCAGAATTACAGTCTGGGTACAGAACTCATTGAGAATTGGGCAATATTACCATGTGTTTCCATTTTCATCCTGTTCTCCAAAGGCACTATAGGAGCCGTTGCTGTGTTTGTATATTAGTTCCTGTTGGTACCCTGGGAAAACATGTGTTTTCAGATCATAGTATCAACTTCATAAAATACCCCAGAGTTTTCAAGAATGTGTGGTACTTCAGGGACTGGAACTTCCCCCTAGCTTATCAACTTATCTTACACCCTATGAACATATCTAAAAAGAAAGATTGAACCTACTCACCTTTCTCTAGGAAACCCACTGCTCGAGACCTGACTTCCTCAGTCAGCAGCCCTGACTTCTCCAGGTACTGCAAGACATAGATAATGGGGGCAAACATGACCATGTTCTGCTCTCCACAACCACTTGGCATCTGCACAAGATTGTCAAGGTTTTGCAGGGCTGTGCCCATGATGTCTCCTGGGATCCAAAAGGAGAAAGTAAGTAGGTGGTGTGGTAGAAGGAACCTTTAAGTTATTATCATTCATTTAACCAGCATTCATTAGCTATCATCTAGTGAGAGTCTTCTATGTGACCTGAGAATCAGCAATAAGTCCAACATAGTCTCATAGTAGTCTCAAGTGCACATAGTGAGACATATCACTGGATCTGATGTGTGATGAAACAAAACCTGCAATATTTAGACTCAATTTCTAAGTTCCTCCATTGCATATAAATACATTATCCTCCAAACGATCAGATCCCTCCCAAACACATACAATCCTGATACCCTTTTCCATAGACTCATAAACCGGTTCTTGATGGGACGCATTAATGTCGTCTTTTAGCCATTGAGTTCAATTCAAGCCTATAAATATGCACTGAATGTCAGCTCTATTGCAGGAGCTATACTAGGAACAAAAGTGAATAAAGAATGGCTCTCGTGCACAAGGAATTCATGATAATGTGAAAGACAGACATAGTGAGTTACAAAGGTGCTATACCAGAGGTATGGATCTAATATAATCAAAATAGAGAGATTTTAACCTGAAAGGTGTCTCAGGAAAGGATAAAGTTAGAGTCTAACATTTATAGGTCTCTTAATGTGTGAGCTGTTATTGCTGGAAACATTATAGTATATTTAATCTTTTCATCAATTCTGAGGGGTATGCTATTAACACAGTCTTACAGAGGCAGAAAGAAGGATTGGTGCTGGCACTAACTTATACAAGAGCAAATGACTAATAAGTGGCAGAACTGGATCCTAGCCCCCTTTGACATGATCTTTCAAGCTCAGGCTTTTTCACTTATTCCCTCAGATGCCCACAGAAATGAAGTATACTGTCTATGTAAATATGATAGTATCTTCCCAACACTATACTCATTTTCACAAGGATCACTGCAAATATTTTGTCTCTCTCTAGTAAACTTCAATGACCTTTAAGTTCATTCCATCCAGACTCCTTTCTGTTTTCAATTGGAGTATATGTCTAATCCTATTTGAGCTTTTACCTACAGGCTGTATTTGGCTATTACATAAAATAAGCTCTTTTTCCTTCAACACTACTAATCTGCCACACCTTCCTTCACAAAGGCCCACATGTCCCACCATGCCACACCTTGGCAGCCTCTGCCCTCATTTTCCCTTTTTGAGCCAAGAATCTCTGGCTGCTCACCTAGAACGGTAATATAAGCCTTGGTTGAATCAGGAACAACATCCTCAGGGAGCTCCAGGGAGATGGATTCTGAAGCCACTTTTCCTATGAGATGCAGAGAAAAGGTAAAACAAAAGAAGGTAGAACTGATAGAGGTTCTCAAGCACAAACCATATAAACCTTCTCCATAATCTAAGGTTTTCTGAACCCAGTTTTTTTGGTAGGATGGAAGCAGATTTTTTTAAAGAAACCTATTTACATTGATTTTTTAATAAAACAAATTCCAAAGAGAGCCATAATTGTGTTGTATACTTTCTTTCAGCTAATTGGTCCCATTAGGGATTGCACCCCTAGACTCTCCTTTCCCCTTTTGTCCTGTGTACCTCACCTTTTGCCTAAGAAAATCTGTTTCCTAAGGAAATTTTCACCACTAACCCCTCTCTGTGTTCACCCACCTTTTGGGCATAGTAATGAGCTGTGTGTCTTCTCCACGAGGACTCCTTCAGGCTAAAGTAAAGAAAGATATAGATAAGATATGGGTGAGAACAACAAAGATGAGTGTCAGGGCAGGTGGCACAGAAAGAATAGGAGGGAAGGGGACATAGGAAGAGAAGCCCCCTGTGCCTCTAGGGCTTCTCTCAGAGCTGCAGAGAACAGCACTTCTCTTTGCAGTTTGAAAGGAATCCATTTCATCTCAGACATGAGTCTATCAATAAAACTCTGCCCACTGGCTAGCACTAGGGCAAGTTTAAGTAGCTTCCAGGAGGTAGGACTGACAATTTGGTTAACTGGGATGGGTTAAGAAGAAAAATCAGCTAATGATGATGTTAGGGATTTTAATAAGAGAAATTAACATTCATTTAGTGCTGCCAGGGACCAAGCACTGTTTTATGCACTTTGATAAATGATGGGTAGGAGTCAAACAAATAGTTGAGGGCAAAAAGAGGCCAGGGAAGGAGAAAGGTGAGTTGCCCGGTCAGAGTTGGAGTAAGACCAATGTGGGAGACTAACTGTTATACTCAGACAAATACCAAACATCACCAGGTTGGTTGATGTCTCCACCTAGGCCTGCAGAATGCTCACCTTGACTAGGACTGATTTGATGAGAGTGTCGCTTCTGCCCTTTTCTGGAACAAACGCCTTCTGGCCCCCACAGAGTTCATTGCTATCCAGAATGTTAGTACTTATAGTAAAGTTTACATGACCTGAGCAGAAAGCAGAAAGAAATGCATTAGCCCTATTACCAGGGGTAACGATGGGGTCTCTTCCCCTCTAGACCAGGGCTGCTTAGACAAACTGGCATACAAATCACCTAGGATCTTATAGTACAGAGTGATTCAGGAGATCTAGGGCAGGACCCATTATCTACAGGCCTAATAAGCTTCCCAATGATGTCAGTGGTGCTGATCCAATGGGCCCCCAATGAGCCAGCACCCTGATATTTATACTGCTGTGCAAACCCCTCTTGCTAAGGGTGGGCTACAGTTGGTGACTTTTTTTTCTTTTTTTATTGAGACTAGGTCTTGCTATTTTTGCCGGTGGAAGCGCAGGCTCTTGTTGCCCGGGGTGCCACAGACTCAAGCAATCCCCAGACTCAGCTTCCCAGGTAGCTGGGATTACAGGTGTGTGCCACCACGCCCAGCTATTTTTTTGGAACTAGGTCTTGCTACGGGCCCCAGGCGGGACTTGAACCGCAATGCCTAGCCCCGGCCACTTTATAGGCTGAAGCTTACAGGCATGAACCACCGTGCACGGCCTTGGTGACTTATTTTTAATGAAAATGATAGAACAGAGGTAAAGAGATATCATTTCTGAGATGGTGTTATAAAAAATACTGAAACTGCTGTGTCTCTTTCTTAAACTGCTTATTCTGGAGGAAGCCAGATGTCATGTCATGAGACAGCCCAGTGGGAGATCTGTAGATAAGAAGTGAAGGAGACCACCAGCCAACAACCCAGGTTGCCAACTAAGCCTTTTGTCTCACAACCTGTGAGGAAAAGAAGGTTTAACACGTGCTTAGTGGTGGATGCCCCTCCAGTCAAGTCTTCAGATAAGAACATAGCCCTGACTGATGTCATGACAGGATGACAGAACTTGAGCCAGAGATACTCAGCTAGTCCAGATCAGATGACTGATCCATGGAAACAATATTAATAAATATCCATTCTTTTGATTAGGGCAATTTTTTTTTTTTTTGAGACTAGGTCTCGCTATTTTTGACCGTGGAACCGCAGGCTGATGTTGCCCATGGTACCACGGACTCAAGCAATTGCCAGCTTCAGCCTCCCAGGTAGCTAGGATTACAGGCACATGCCACCGCGCCCAGCTATTTTTTGGGGGTACTAGGTCTTGCTGTGTTGTCCCGGGTGGGACGCGATCCCCAGACCCTGCCGCAATTTCATAAGCTGTCGTTTACAGGTACATGCGTGCCCAGCCTGATTTAGGATAATTTGTTAAGCTGCAGTTGGTAACTAATATACTTAAAGATCATACTTTTGAGTTGCTAGAGTTCAATCCATGAGCAAACAACATTCATAAGATTACTATGGTGATTAAACAACCTAACACATAGAGCAGCCGGTGCCTGCTCCTAACTAGTGCTTAATTAGTAACATGACCATCTATTTCTTCCTTGTCTTAGCATAAATATGAAAAGTTCCATCTTTCACACTTAAAGCATTCCAGTTTGGATCATTATTTTAGTCATCTACCAAAAAGTATTTTCTTGTTACTAAAACACAGTCTGAGGAGGGAGAAAAACAGGGGTAAAGAAAAGAGGAAAGAAAGCAAGTGCAATAAAGGAAAGGAGATAGTTCTAAACACCTGAGCTCTCTGTGCTTCCTATACCAGCTACCACTTCCTTCTCTTACCCAGTTTGATGGCTGTGATATTCCAGTGATAAGTTTTTGCTTCATCAGCGCAGAGACAGCTGGAGGCCTGAGAATCTGCCCATGATTCCACCTGGTATTCATCTGATTTAGCCAGGATAGTTTGAACCTGAACAGGATATTTAAAAGATAAAGGGTATGAATGAAAAAGATAGCACACAAAGGTTTAAAGAAAAGTGGGGACTGAGATATTGATACCTCATCTCATTCTTAGGGAAAACTGGTATGCTTCCAAATTAGGGACAAAATTATGATGGGAATTGGAGGGGAGTGGGTGTGGTTCTAGGGCTAATACCTATATTCCCAGCTCTTACCCTGATGCAGTTCTTTAGATAATTGAAGACAGTAGCAGTAAGACGAAAAGATTCCCCACGGATGACTGAATAAGGGAGAGTCAGGTCAACAAAGAACGGCTTGAATGCAGTTAGTCCAACAGTGGGTGAAAGACCAAAGCCCCTGGACTCAGAAGTGCAGAAAGTCATGGCCTTCCACTGGGTGATGGTGTCAGGAACCGTGACGTGGACAGCCTCCTCCCCGGAGTGACTGTGAGAATCCAAGAACCCGAGTGAGGCAGATAACAGGAAAAAAAGGGCATTTGGGAATCAACCTACAATTTCATCTGCAGAAGTGAATTTTGGGTTATACATTGAGGAAAAAAAACAAAAATAGAGAAACATGAATCTCAGCGTATGAGACATTAGGTGAGTGGGAATACAAAAATATGGGCAAGGGGGTACCTGAGAACATGGGTGGGTAGGCACATGTGTGCTGACACATTTGATAAAGTGTTCTCTGAACCTGTGAAGACACGCATTCTTTTGGCTGGTTAAAATGAGCAGGTAAGTAGTGGGCAAGAACTAATTACTCATTACTCATACAACTGAGTTTGTATGAACCTACATGTCTGCAGCGAGGATGTGTGAAGATGGATGAATTTGTTTCGAGTTCTTGTACATGAATATTTAAGAATTCAGGGAAAGAAACAAGTTCTTCTACCCCATTAAACTCTCTTGGCTTGAAATTTGATTCGTTAACAATGAAGGAGTTCCCTTCTGACTCCCCACTGTGAGCATGCTGTACCTCTGAGACATCACTCACCCAATAGGAAACAGATCCCAGAGCCAAGTCTCTGGGAAGAACTGGCGGACCTGAGAACCCTCTGACCCAAGAGATGATGATGATGATGATGATGAGTCAAAAGCTGCTGGTTGACGACCACCAAAACCTGCTAAGGAGATAAGAATAAAGGAATTTTAGAAAATGGGTCACTTCAAGGCAGGGTACGGTGGCTCGTGCCTGTAAGCTTCAGCCTATGAAGCGGCCGGGGCTAGGGATCGCGGTTTGAGTCCCGCCTGGGGCCCGTAGCGAGACCTAGTTCCAAAAAAATAGCTGGGTGTGGTGGCGTGCACCTGTAATCCCAGCTATCTGGGAAGCTGAGGCTGGGGATTGCTTGAGTCTGTGGTACCCCAGGCAATGAGAGCCTGAGGTTCCACAGGCAAAAATAGTGAGAACTAGTCTCCAAAAAAAAAAAGAAGAAGAAAAAAAATAAAATGGGTCACTTCTACCTTGAGATAAATTGAGGCAAAAGGACTGCTGGGAAGAAACTCAGAGAAAAGCAGAAACTATCCAATCAGAGGTAGGAAGGAAGTACCACTGAGGAATTATTTATAAGCTATGAGAGGAAGTGACAGAGATGGAGGCTTGATTAGAAAATGTATGGATACTGGCTTCAAAAGTCTCCCCAGAGAGAGAGAGAGAGAGAGAGAGGTCTTTGGGAAGTTTTCTGCTTCCATGATATACAGTCCAATATCATTCCAAGGTTAATGGCTCAGTGCAAGAACAAAAGATACAGAGAGGGAGCTTCCAGAGTCCTGTGGATCAAAACATGTCAGTGAATCCATAGCCACAGAGATTGCTTACCTCCCTCTGCAACACTGTATTTTGGAGACCACTGACTGCAGTCTACTGGTTTCTTGATTTTGGCGTTGGACAGCACCTTCAGGCCCATGTCCTGATAGGCACCAAAGAGTAGAAAATAAAGAGGTAAGGTGGTTGGTAGCCTCTCTTGCTACAAAGGTTACTACTTGCTCCAAGGGCTACTTGGTTCAGCCTCAAAGGGTTGAACCAAAACATTACTATTAATTGCAACACTGGTGGTTTTACCCCAAATCAGTTATCAAGACTAGTTTACTTCTGTTCCAACTAGTGTGAAAGACTTTCAATTAAATATATTTCATTGTTAAATATATTTAATGGTTCCTCTAAATAGTAGCCACTTTGTCCTAAATTATTTGATTTAGACTGCACTTTCTGTGGGCAGGGACCGTATCAACTCAACCAATACAACAAAAATACCTTGAATTTTATGAAACATCAAGTAAGAAAATACAGCGGCTTCTGAGACCTCCTGGCCAGATGACCCAGCATCCCAAAGTGCAGCTGATGAAACAGGTGCGCCAGCTTTTATAATAATGATAAGAAATCTTGGTTCTACTCTCCTTTTCCTTCTGACCCGAGCCCATGGAGTTCAATGTTTGGGGACCACAAAATGAGAACAAGGTGCATAGCTCTTGTGCTGCTTCTCTCCCTGTGCAGTTGGGTAATATCTCCAAGCACAAAGGGCCAAGTACATACTGATATGTACTCCTTTGTGTATCAGGCGTTTCTCTCAAGATTTTGTCCCTGTCAGTGGCCACCCTGCTTGTCAGATAGGGACTTTCCTTCCAACTACACCCCCTCTACTGCTGCCACCAGCGTATCTGTGACAACAAAAGGAGTAAAAGCATCTACCCTGAAAAGGCTGAAAAGATCTGTGCCTTCAGAGTGCCAGGGTCTCCATATCATAGAGCGCTTGCTCCATCGCTCTTCAGGCACTGGGTCAAGGAGTGGTTGAGCGGGGTCCCATGGGCTGGATACAGGACACTCATCATATTCGGACACCTGGTAGGGGTAGTAACCATACCAGTAGGGGAACATCCCATAGACCTAAAATAAAAGGGGAAGATGCAATTAACTACTGACACAGTGAAAGCAGTTGAAAAACTTCTCTAAGATTCTGGTGCCTCTCTGCTCTCATGTTATTTCTCTTCATTACTCCATAATTCTTCCTCATTTTATTCTATCCTGACCCCTTCCTTTCTTTAAAAATTCTTGACTCCTACTTGATCTGTCCTATAATATGTCACCCTCACCTTCTATTTCATATTCTTTCCTTATCTATCCATACAAAGCAGGCTCTTCTGGTACCATTAATTCTTCCTGCATTTCCACATCAGCTTTTTCTATCACTTCATGCTGGTACACTATTTCCCTAAGACCTTTCCCATCCCCTGAAACCCATCTCTTATTCTAATGTACATCAACTTCCTTGTCATCATACTCTCACTCCTTGCCCCCAACCCCATTTGCAGCTCACTCACAGAGGTGTTGCTCAGCTCTCTCTCTGGCCTAAGGAGTAAGACACTCTCATCCACTGCCCTGACTGCACACAAGGAGTGAGGAGCTGCCTGCAGCTGGAGTTCCACATCTGCTCCTGGAAGCTGCTGGGAAGGTGAAAAGTCAAGGGAAACCTAGAGAAAGGAAAAAAAATAAAATTTGGAGACCAGGTTAGTTCAGAGAGAAGGAAAAATGTGATTTGGATCATCAGCCAATACATCTAGGCATACTACCCAACCTGCATCTTCTTTTAAATGAAAGGGGGAAGGAGAGAGAGAAGGAAGAGGTAAAGGGAGGGAGGACAGAGGGAACATGTGGACTAGTTATATAAAATATGTATTTTTTCAACATGACTTAAAAAAATAAAGGTAGGGAACAAATTTCAAGAAAGAATAAAACAGACATAAATACAAGACCAACACCCAAATTTAATATTAACTTCTTATTTCTCTCCCCCTTTCTTATCTCCAAATCCAGTACTCATAAGATCTCTCTATGCCATGTCTTTTCTTCATCTCCTTCACTGCCATTTTACCTGATTGTCAAAGCACATCTCTACTGAGAACTGAATTTTGTCAGCTATAACACCTCCACTGGGAAAGATGATGTAGATCAGCAGAGAAGGGTCAGGAGCTACTCTGGAAGTGAAGGTCAATGAGAGAGAGAAGGAACCTTTGAGTCCTGAAAGAGAAAAGGGATATACAGGTTGAGAGTGGATACTCACCTGCAAAGACTTCCAACCAGCATAGGCTTCCTGTGTGTTACTTCTCATGCTCCTATTCTTCTATATTTATAGTTAACACTGATGTTCTGTTCTCACTGCTTTTAGGTATAAAGACGTTTCTTAGATGCTTCAAATACCCCTTTCTTTTTCCAAGAGAAGCATGAACACTCACCTTTCTTCCAGTTCAGCTGTTTCTGCCCCTCCATCGCCAAACTCCCTTTGCCTATTAACTAAGGAAGAGAAAAGAAAATCAGGAGAAGCACAAAAGTCATGGGACGTTAGCCTTGATCCTATTTCTGGGGCATCCCTACATCTCAGAGCAAGAAGAAGATGGTTTCATGGCTCCAGTGCAGAAGCCCACACTTCAGAGAGCTTCTTCAAGCTGGTCAAATGTGGGACACTTCCAAAAGACCTGATGACCTGGAGGTCATCCTGGGAAGCAAAGAGAAAATGGGAGAAAACAAAGGACCTCACCACCCTGGGGTCAGACAGAATAAAAACCAGTCTTATCAATAGATAACTGCCCACCATTTCTTAAGGGCCTTTAGGTTTTATTCTCTTACAGTCTTTGCAATATAAAGTGAAGTCAAATCCATCCTTCCTCATCACTTTTTCTTGTTCTCGCTCAATCAAGTCAATGGAAATGAGTACACCACACACTCGTCAGAGCCTCCTGACGTTTGGTTTTACAGAAGCAAAATCTCATCTAACTCTCTCCTGTTAGGTTCACTTGAAAACCAATTCTGTGAAATTGTTTCTAGGCAGGTGTCACTTCAGACTCTAGTCATGGGCTCTGTGGGTGGTTCCTCAGACCATCTGACTCTCAAAACCTCTGGACTCATCAAGCATAACTCCACTTCAACTTTAGGCCTTTCCACAATTCTGTCCTGGAAAATGTCCTTAAGCTTGAATGCCTTAAGAATAAAATATTTTGGGGGCTAACAGGCTTGAAACTCAGTGAAACAAAGAAATGCCGACTCATAGTTTATATACTGATTGCATGTTGAAATGATGTTAGATATATTGGTTTAACAAAACATATTTTAAAAACTTAATTTCATTAGTTCTTTTCATTCTTTTTCTTTTCTTTTTTTTTTTGAGACTAGGTCTCTCTATTTTTGCCCGTGGAACCGCAGGCTCACGTTGCCCGAGGTGCTATGGATTCAAGCAATTCCCAGCCTCAGCTCCCCAGGTAGCTAGGATTACAGGCACGCACCACCATGCCCAGCTATTTTTTGGGACGAGGTCTTGCTGTGTTGCCCAGGGCAGAACTCGAACCGCAATCCCCAGATCTTGCCGCGATTCCATAAACTGTCGCTTACAGGCACGTGCCACCATGCCCGGCACTCTTTTCTTTCTTTTAATGAGGTTTCTAAAAGAAAATTTTAAGAGACTAGGTCTTGCTATGTTGTCCAGGGTAGTCTCCAACCTGTGAACTTAAGTGATCCCTAACCTCAGATAGCTGGGATTAGAGGCATGCACCACCATGGGCTGAGGTTTTTAAAAAATTTAAGATCACCTGTATGTTTCACATTCTATCTCTATCTAAACAATCCAAGAACCTGTTTTGGCTCACTCTCCTCATCCCCTTTCCCAACCCACTTTCACTTATACTCATTCCAGTCTCACATAGTAGGAGAAGAAAATGTCCTGGTTGGCAGTTGCATCAGTTGGGTCAATGTAATAATCCACCAGCACTTCCTGGGGCTGGCCACATCTCAAGATGCCCTTTAGTTGGTGGATGCCAAGGAAGCTACGAGTTGTGTTGTAGAAGGGCCTCAGGTATAGGTAGGCATTCTGATAGTAACGAGGCACTTGTTCTGGATTATATACCACATCTTCCATTTGGAACCTGCCCTGAGAGAGAGAGAAGGAGGTCTTTAAAGCATGCACATCAGCCATACCAATCCATGGACTCCTTTGGATTTTTAAATGGATCTCTTCAAATCTTCACTGCCTACAACAATCATTTAGTTATTTCATTAGAGGTTCATTCAAGGATGTTTGAAGAATTCATAATACTAGTATATGCGGCAGTCAGTCCTTTGATATACAGCAGAGTAAACCAAAGACTGAATTATAGTTGTCAAGCAATTATGTCTGAATGACATACTTCAGAGATGGAGGTCTAGAGGCTAGATAAACATGACCAAAAACTATAGCAAAAATAAAGACTATATCTCAGAGATAAGAAAATAAAGAGGTTTCAAAATAAGATTGAAAAAAATTATTTTTAAGTAGAGTGATTGGTGCTTAAAGTAAATGCAAATATAATTCAAGGAGGCACAAGGCAAAATAGTGTGTGCTTGCTTTACCAATGTGAATGACTGCATTGGTGCTCAATGGAGTGGCCTATTAGATGTTTCATCCCTCCTATGTGGGCATCCTTTAATATGCAATCCCACAGTGCCCTTTGAATCTGATCCTGGACCTACCACATGACTTGTTGGAAATGAGAAGTGACCCTAAATGTAATAATGGCAGCTTGGAAAAGCCCTTGTACATCACATTCACTTTTCCTCCTGTATCTGGTCATTGCTGTGAGATTATTCCTGCACTAGTTTGCTGGTGCCTGAGAGATATGTGGAGTCCCCGCCACCAGCTAGCTGGTCCACTGACCTGAAAAGATATTCACCCAAATCAGCAGGAATGTTTTTCTCACTAAAGAAGCAGATGAACAAGCAGCTGATGCTCTTTGCTAAACAATACTAACAAACATTTTACAGTTGTAAATAGCATTGTGTGGCAGTTGATAACCAATACTAGTAGATTTCCTTATACATCACCACAAATCTAGAATTCTCTATGCCATTTTTAGGGAAATTGGGTGGGGGTGCAGGGGAAATATGAAGTAGATGACTCCGAACAATTTTTTTTCTTCCTGACTTTGACTTCGAACATAGGATCAGGTTGAGACAAAGATAAATTATAAGGTGAATGAGAACCAGTAATTTTGATCTGAAGGGCCATTTATCACACTGATTTTTGAAAACAAACAGGAAAAGGAGAGAGGTGGAATCACAAATGGGATAAAGAAAGAAACAGAACAATTCTAAAGTATTTCTCCGGAGAAGTATCTTTTACTGGAAGCTGGTTCTTCCAGCACTTACCTCCAAAGAAATGCCTGTCCCATTCCAACGAGTTGTGTCCAGCTTGAAAGTGGCAAGACCCTCATTGTCAGTGACTAGGGTCTGGTTGATGGTTCCATTAGTGCCATAAATCACCAGAAATATGGGATGATTCTTGAGAAGGGAGTCATCACGGCCCCTAACTCTGATCTGAGTGATGAAAGCATTAGGACATGGGAGTTAGAATTGAAGTAGGATGGAAAGTGAGGGAAAGTGAGTTGATGACAGAAACTCTAAGTCTACTCCCTGAACAGAGTCCAGAAAAGGTAATTTTCTTTTTTCTTTCTTTTCCCCCATTCCCCTCCCACAAAAGGTAATTTTCTTTTCTTTCTTTTTTTTTCTTGAGACTTGGTCTCACTATGTTGCCCAGGTATGACAGACTCAAGTGATACCCAGCCTCAGCCTCCCGGTAGCTGGGATTACAGGCGTGTACCACCATGCCCAGCTTTTTTTTGAGAGTAGATCTCACTATGTTACCCCAGGCAGGTCTCAAATCTGCCTCAAAGCGATTCTTAGTCTTGGCCTCCCTTCCTAGGCTGGAATTAAAGGTGCATGCCGTGGTGACCAGTCCCCAAAAAGTAATTTTCAAGAGTAAGTTCCAAGGATGATTCAAGGGTGAAAATTGAGATTATGAGGCACTGAGAAATAAACAAAAGTAGTTTTGCTGGAGCAGAAGTGCATTTGCTAGGCAACTAATGGGGCTTAGTGCTTCATTTGTGTAGGTCCTTTCCAAGCTCTGTGCATTATTTTGCTTTCATTTTCTTGAAGAGAGTCCTTTTCCATTCCCAAATTCCATAATCCTTAGTCTCTAAGAAAATTTATATCTACTCTTGGTCTACAGAAAAGTGCTTCTAAATATGCACAATGTCTTTGCATTGGTCAGTTTATGGGGACGTGAGCAAGGGCAAGTCGAAGAGATGGGGAGATTATGTCCAATATCATAAAAGTGACTCTAACAAAGGACATTTTTAAATAGCTAAAGAAAATACTAGGGGATGTGAAGGGAGTGGGGATAAAAATGCTTAAGGCTAGGAATGGCTGTCAAGGAAAACTTGATATTAACCTTGCCCAGATGCAGAAGCCCTGACCAGAGGATTTCTCCAGAAAACTTGCAACTCTAAAATTCAAAGATTTGGGCATTTGACAAACCACTGGTATTAGGAAGGGCACTGAGGTCACATTAATATTCAAAGAAAATTATTGAAGACAGCAAGGAGTAAAAATTACATGCTATGAATGCAGGGTTATAGTGGCCAATTCCTAGCTATAAAAGCTTAGAAACATCACCCTCTGTGTCTCAGTCTACTCACCCATAAAAGGGAACAAGTTATAGCATTTGCCCCACTGGATTGTCATAAAGATTAAATTAGTGGGTCCATGCATAGTTCATAGAACAATGCTATATTAGCTGTTAGGTATCTATAGCAAGGTGGCAATAGTAAATGTTTAAGCACTTTTTGTTTGTGCAGAGACAAGTATCCACATACCTTTCCATGGAAGGGGAAGTTGGGGTAATAAAAAGTATTGGTGTCTTCAAAGGTCATTGATCCTATTAGTGAAGAAATGTAGATTTCCTGAGTGGTATTGGCCTCCACTCCTGCAGAAGGAAAGCAGATGTATAAGGATGTAAAATACCTGATTATACAGCATACCTGGGCTGACACAAAACTCTTGAAAGTACAGTGCCATTGGAAGTATGAGGCGGAATATATTTCTGTTCAAAGATGTAAACTCGCAAATTTCATAATCCTCTTCTGTACATTTTTGGAGAAATAGGCAGCAGATGGCAAGGTCACATCTGTGACTGAGAAACAGTTATTCCCAAATATAAATAAGGGTCAGTCTTGAGTCCTCTACTTAGGTATGTCCCTGGTACAACTCTTTTTTTTTTTTTTAATTTTAAAATTATTTATTTATTTTAGAATTTTAAACACTTATTGAATGAGAACTTTTAGACATAGACATACATCATTCTTGTACATAGAATCAAAATAATTTTATTGGAGAATTTCTAGAATTTTCTCATACCTAGAATGTCTATTTTTCTTCTTTTGATTATTTTTCTACTCAAAGTCAGAGGTGTTTTCATGTCCTTACCACAGGCTCATGAGGCAGCATTTCAGTATCCCACTATTGTTTTCTCGCAAGCCACTGACAACTAGTACACATTTTTTTTTCCGTTCATTTCTTTTTTTATTTTATTTTATTTTATTTATTTATTTATTTTATCCCGGGGCTTTCCCACTTCACTAACATTTGATAACTATCCTGATCTTTTGTACGCTTCACCTCCCCTGCCTTCTTCCCCCTCCTCCTCTCTCATTCCATGGTTCAGTCCCATTGGTTGTTTTCATTTTTTATTTGTTTGATTTTCCCTATATCCCTCATGTAAGTGAGACCATCCTGTACTTCTCTTTTTCTTTTTGGCTTATTTCTGCAAATATGAGTCTTTCTAGTTCCATCCAGGTTGCTGCGAATGACATGTGTTTGTCCTCCTTGATGGATGCGTAGTATTCCATCGTGCCTGGTACAACTCTTACCTTCATCTTTTCTTTTTTAAAAAAAATTGATGTTAAGCTGGGCATGGTGACGCATGCCTGTAAGCTTCAGCCTATGAAGCGGCTGGGATTAGGGACCGCGGTTCAAGTTCCGCTTGGGGCAACACAGCGAGACCTAGTCCCAAAAAATAGCTGGGCATGGTGGCACAAGCCTGTAATCCCAGCTACCTGGGAAACTGAGGTTGGGGATTGCTTGAGTCTGTGGTACCCTGGGCAATGTGAGCCTGCGGTTCCACAGGCAAAAATAGTGAGACCTAGTCTCAAAAAAATTGATGTCAAATGGCCAATAAGTACATGAAAATTGTTTAACATCACTAATAATTAGGGAAATACAAATCAACACCACCCTGAGATACCATCTTACACCAGTAAGAATGGCCCATAAAAACACAGGCAACAAGTGTTGGCATGGATGTGGAGAAAAAAGAACACTTACACTGCTGGTGGGAGTGTAAACTGGTCCAGTCACTATGGAAGATTGTGTGGTGGACCCTCAAGCTACTGAAAATGGAACTACCATTTGACTCAGCAATCCCACTAAGGACACAAAAAACACTAATTCAAAAAGACATATGTACCCAGATGTTTATCACAGCATTATTTACAATTGCCAAGATATGGAAACACCCCAAATGCTCCAAAACCAATAAATGGCTGAAAAAGATGTGATATATTTACACAATGGAATATTATTCATCAATCAAAGAAGACAGCTTATGTCATTTGCAGCAACATCAATGGAGCTAGAAGGACTCATGTTAGCGGAAATAAATCAGAAAGAAAAAGAGGGATATGGGATAGTCTCACTTATATGAGGGATATAGGGGAAACAAACAAACAAATGGGCAAGAAAAAATTTAAGCTGGCAACAGAACTGAAGCATAGAGCAAGAGATGGGGAGGAGGGTAAAATCACGGAAGGGGTGGGCACAAGAGATTAAGATGGTTCATGGGTGATAAGGTGATGGGAGAACTTGGGGTAGACAATGATGTTATATATATGTATGTAGATGTATATATGTATATATATGTGCAATCAATAAAAAATTTAAAAACTGATGTTACATAAATTGCAGGTGTGTATCAGTGTCCTTTCTTTTTTCTCAAACAGGTACTACACTTACCTGTGCCTTCCTCCACCACAGTCACCACAATATTGATGCTCTGACTGTACATATACCCAGTGAGGTTGAAAGTGGACATTTCCACAGAATCCGAGAAGCATCCTGCTTTATCAGTCTAGTGAGGCAACCAGAGAGAAAGACAGAGAGATGATGATGAATTACCTAATTTCTACTTTCACCTCATAATATACTGTAGGAGGAACTAAATTCTCAGGTTCAAACTTAATTTTTAACTTTTTGGGGGCGGGGGGGAACCACAGACTCTCGTTGCCCGGGGTACCCTGGACTCAAGTGATCCCCAGCCTCAGCCTCCCAAGTCGCTGATCGGATTATAGGTGCACGCCACCATACCCAGCTATTTTTTGAGACTAGGTCTTCCTATGTTGCCCCAGGTGGCTCTGGAACCCGCAGACTCAAGCGATTTCCAGTCTCAGCCTCCCGTCCTAGGCTTGGGATTAAAGCCACGGGCCACTGCGGCCGGTTAATTATTTTTCATCTTTAAGGAGAATAACTTTCCTATAACATGGAGTGGACACCCACACACATTTAACCATGAAAGAGCTCTGAAGTTCAAGCTAAGAAGGGGAAAAGAACAGAACAGGAAAGCTATCTCACGAGGTCTGAGTTAATTTCTTTATGCCAAAGCAGAATCTAAAATATTTCATCGGTTTAGGACAAAGGACATAGCTTTGTTCCTTGGAATGGAGTAATAGTTGTACAAAATGCTTTCCATTTTGCATCTTTTACCACTTTTCTATGTCCATGTTTACTTCCTGATTCTTTAGGACATGCAATCAGGTTCCTTTTCCACATCCCACTTACTCACCTGTCCAGAGAGTTTCTTGCATTTGTCTGGGAGATGTTCCTGTTCTCCCTCTGGACGCCAGTAAGTATATGCCTTCTGACATGCTGATACCTGCACTGCCCCCAGCACAGGCTTCCCATAGGTGTACCTGGCCCAGGAGAGCAGGTACACAAGGGTGAGAGTTGTCCTTGTTTCCCACACTTCCACCTCTGAAAGTGCGCTGACTTCCCACCTTTCCTCAAAGCCATGGAGCCCCAAAAAGCACCACTCAAAGGACAGAAATAGAAACAGTTTTTTTCCTTGCTCCTATTTCTCCCTGAAATTCAATGTATATGTACAAAGTAGACACTAAATCACTAGTGCTGACTGAGTGAGCGGTGGAGAGCAAAAGCAGAAACACAATTAGAAAATGTGTTCTTGGCGACTCTGGTTTTGACTGCTGCATCTATCATCCCTCCTCCACCACTCCTTGTAGGTTATTCTCAATAGTCCTTTAATCCCCAGTCCCAGAGTTTTGTTCTCACCTGACACAAATTTTTACTGAGAAAGATTCCTCCACTGTTGATAACTGCTTGGGCTCGACCACCTCCACCTTAAACTTGGGCAGCACTGGAGACAGTGGAAAGAGAAGTGAAAAGGCAGGGGACAAAAAACAGTGATAATGAAATCAACTGATTAAAAACAAATTATGAAATCAGGCAATGTATTGGTGTATTAAATATAAAATCTGATTAATTGATCGACTGAATTAAAGGGTAATTATGATGGTGGAATGTTCCTAAAGTTATTAAGCTGATCTAGTGCTGATTCAAAAATGTATAATCAATTTCACTTTATCTTGGTTGATTCAGACACAAGATGATGCCCCAAATTTTGACCCACTGACTCCCCCACCTACCATATTCTTCCACACTGAAGGTGCCAAAGGTCTTGCCCTCAGCCACTGCCACGGTGTAGGTGCCCAGCGTTGCCTCCGGGGCCAGCTGGAAGGATAGGTCCACAATGCCTTGCACTGGTTGTACTTCCAGCCACTGGGCAATTCTGTTGCTATTTGGATCCTGTGTTCAGTAAAAAGAAACCACATATGCTGGGCCTGCCTGTTTGAATTGCACTCAGCTCTACAAAAGCAGGTAAAGAATCCCATCCATTGTTCATGACCTTGTGGTTTGTTCCTGTGGGCTGTGTCTGGGAAGAACAGCTACTCAATTTATTTATAATTTTCTTGACTGAATGAGATAAGTCTCCTATATAGACAGCTCTCATCTGGGAAGAAAAGGGTCCTGATGGATTCAAACATGAATGCTGAATCTTGTCAGATATTATTAGCTTACCAAGAAAGTTTGTTCTACTCTTGGTCCTTATTAAGGAACAATGCTGAGGAGTCTGTAAGATACCTGAGAGACTGGCAACTGAATGGAAAAGTGGAGGCAATACTATGGGGAACTCCCCCTTTCCAACCCTTCCCATTCTGAAGACATTTTACAGATACTCCGGTCACATTTAACTATTGAATGTGACAATAGCTTTTACCAAAAACTAAGAGAATACAGAACCATGCCTACTTGAACTGGCATGGCAGAGATATAAGGAATCAGCAGACAATGTGGTCAAAGCTGAGGTTGGTGTCCTCATTACAGAGATTTAGGGCCCAGAGCACTGGGGACCCAGGTAAGACCATTACACAAGAGGAACTGTGGGCACTCAGGGCCTGGAGACTCTCAGGCTTTGGGCAAAGATCTCAGAGTTGATTCTGGTTTCAAGCTTTAGCACAAATTCTCAATCCTTTCAGGACAAACACTTGTCATTCACAGCAACATGGATGGAACTAGAAAGACTCATATTAGCAGAAATAAGTCAAAAAGAAAAAGAGAAATACAGGATGGTCTCACTTATGTGATGGATGTAGGGAAAAAAATGAATAAGAAAAAATAAAAACAACCAATGGGACTGAACAATGGAGCGAGAGAGGAGGAGGGAGAAGAAGGGAGGGAAGTGAAGAGCACAAAAGATCAGGACGGTTAACAGGTGTTAGTGAAGTGGGAAAGTCCCGGGGTACACAATAATGCAATAATATAATATAAATATAAATACACATATATGTGCAAATTTTTAAATTTGTAAATTAAATTAAAAAAAAAAGATCATCACAGAGATCGTTGACGTTCTCTGTGGATAGCTCTCCTATCCTATTCCCCATTACACATTCCCAGAAATAATAATTAGTACACTGGAAGTGATGTTTGCCATGCCAGTGGTATTTGAAACTTTTTTTTTTTTTTGCAGGCTCTCGTTGCCCGGGGTGCCACAAACTCAAGCAATCCCCAGCCTCAGCTTCCCAGGTAGCTGGGATGACAGGCGCGCGCCACCATGCCCAGCTATTTTTTGGAACTGGGTCTCGCTACAGGCCCCAGGCGGGACTTGAACCGCGATCCCTAGCCCCGGCCGCTTCATAGGCTGAAGCTTACAGGCACGAACCACCGTACCCGGCGGTATTTGGAACTTTTAAATCACACAGCAGTAAATAACATATTATTTTGTATGGTTATAATTTTGTAATTATGGTATTGTAATATGTATACCTACCTATGTAACTTGTTTTCTTCCCATAAAATTTTTTTTAAATTATTAAAAAAAAATGAAATTCTCAATCCTTTCTACGACTGACAAAAAAGAAAAACAAGCTTCTACTTACCTGCAGCTCTATCAAGGAGTACTGAAAACAAAAAGCCAAAGAACATGTGTTAAAATAGGATTAGCTATAAGGATAAGCTTGCTGAAAGCATAAAGTTCACAAAGTATTCTTTCTTTCTCCTTTGCCCACTCCATTCTTTCTAAATGGCTCTTCTGTATACCATATAAGAGTAACAATGGGGCTGATTCTTGAGGAGTGGGGGAGAAGAGATTTCCTCAAAAGGATTGCCAGTCTCCAAAAAATGGAGCATCAGACTCTTCAGCCTTCCCCAGACTCTGAATGAGCTCTTCGATGACATCTATAAAGGAGAGTGCTAGAAGTCTCCCAATGTTTAAACCCCTTCTTGAGTGCCAACTACTTCCTGGGCACCTCTTGTACCATTCAAATGCCATCAGAGAGGAACCTTATTTTCAAGCACTAAAAAACTTTTTCTAAACAAAATGTGTTTAAGAGTTCTACCCTAGGATTGCATATAGTTTTCTCAAGAAAGTGGGTGCTAAGCTATTAATTTCATAGGGAAATAGATATTAAAGCAATTCCCCCGAATTACTAATTTCAATGGGAAAAAAAATGTGACATTGGGGAAATCAACCTATCATCACTTTAATCAAATGAATGAAACTTGTCATCACTGATAATGGGATAACCTGACATTGTATGCCTCCTGAAGAGATACTTGCCTGATTTACAGCATTACTTAATATTTATTTTCACCAAAAATATTTAACTTAGATTCATTTGAGACCTCAGACCTTCTTCCAGAAGGTAGGAAAGCAAGTTAGACTGCACAGTAAGGAAATAAACAGACAAACCAAGAATGCTAAATATTCTATAAGACAACAAGGCATCTTTAAAAGTCATTGCCATATTTCACAATGGGGATATATTACAATTTTGTCTAGCTTGACTGTTCTCTCACTAAAAAGGAAATGCAGTGGGAAAAGGGGATAATTTTAGATTAAGAGAAATTAACAGGGTATAAAATAATCAGATGCAATGCATAGATTTAATGGAATTCTAGTTTTATTTTATTTTTTAGAGACTAGGTCTCGCTATGTTGCCCAGGGTAGTATCAAACTCACAGACTCAAGTGATTCCTAGCCTCAGCCTCCCAGGTAGCCGGGATTATAGGTGTACACCACCATGGCTGGCTTGGAATTCTAGTTTTAAAAACAACCCTCAAATAATGATATTCCCCAGATGATATCATAATGATACTATAGTCTAAAACTTTTTTTTTATTCACTTGTTTGTCTCTATATATACCACAAGTGATTTCATACTGTATTTGTCTTTCTCCATCTGACTTTCACAAAGTAAAACATATTCTCTAAGTTCATCCATATTTTTGCAAATGGCAGGATTTCATCTTTTTTATAGCTACATATATCTTTATGTATGTACTCAACTATGTATATACTCAGCTCTATGTATATCTCTTTCTTTTTTATTTTAGAAGATGCATGCTGAGGTATTTAGGAGTACTATAGTATGATGTCTGCAACTTCTAATTGATTCAAGAAAAAAAACAAAACCCCGATCCAATAAATTAAACAAATACAGCAAAATGAAGGAAATGTTGAATCTTTGTATTAATTTTAAAATTCTAATAAAAAGTTTAAAACAAAATGGCTGCTCAAGGCAATAGTTCTATGAAAAAAATTCTCTTTTTAGTATGTTTCTGTTTCTATAATAAGTTTACATTTTAAAAAATATTAACTGCAAAAATTTTATAAAATCCTGGCCCAGGAAATAGATTACTAGAATGCCTAGAAGGTAGATATAATTAAAATCCTGATTAAAAACTGCACCTTTATGGAACTCAGGGCATTCCAATGTTGCATAATATATCCTTGAAAGTACTTGCAACTAAGTTAGACTTGAAGGCTGGAATTTAGGTCTGGGGGGTTCTCAGACAGGGTAAAAAGTTTAGATCTCACTTGGAGGGAAAAAATAGTAAAGCAGAATGAAAACAGCACAAGAGAAGGGGAGGGGTGAAATTAGGGGAGGTATGTGCACAAGAGATTAAGATGGCAGTTTAAGGGTGATAAGGTTGTTGGGAAAACCTTGGGTAGACAATGATATATATATATGCCAATGATATATATTTTTTTTAATTGATGGCATGTATATATGCCATATATATATATGTCATCAATTTTAAAAAATAAAATTAATTTAAAAAAGAAAGAATGAAATGCAGATCACACTTGAGTTTTGATTATTGGATCAAATACCATACAGTGACAATCAATGAAGAAGCAGAATGTCACTAAATACAAATGTCAGCCTTGATATAAAGGATATTGGCAAGTCTTCAGAAAAGTCAAAGCTATGAGACATCATTAGGGAAGGTGGCATGTACCCCCAGTATCTGTCTTGGACAAGCCATTGGGAACTAGGGGTGCAGTTGAACACTTAGGTAAAGTTCTATAACATGGAAAGTAAATAGGCTAAGAGGAGAGCTCTAGTTTCTTTGGCCCAGCTTATACTCTGGTACTGCTGAGAAAAATGGTTGGAGGAGATTCATGGAAGAGAGACGTGTAGAAATACTTGGAAGAGACATGCGGTACATAATATAGACTGATAGTGGCAACCATTATGTCAATGTGGTATCTCCTTTAGCCCCACTTTCTATGACCTACTTCAGAACGCTTTTTCTATGGTTCTCCACAATGTGATGTCCTAGACTTGTGGCTAGATTTTGGGGTCCACTGGGCCAATCCTGCTTGGATAGATATTTACCTGTGAAGGGATAGGTAATTTTGGGTGATTTACTGGGGGGTGGGGGGGGGAAGTCCTCTCTTCTCTTCCCTCTTTAAGTACACTAATTCTATTAAAGTTCTTTCACAAGAAAAGTCAATCTTGCCTTCATGTGGCAGATGGCAGGAATCCATTTAAGAGTAGAGTTTATAGAGTTTGAGGATATCTGGGAACCCTCAGGTCATGTACCAAACTAAGGATCAATTCAAAGGGAATTAGGACTTCTAAAATCCTGGGGCCACAGAGACAATAAGAAGGCAAAAATCACTGAGATTACTATGGATGGCTGTAAATTCCAGAAAACAAACACTTCCTCTGATAACAAATGACTTTTCTCACACAGATAATCAAGAATCAGGACAGACACCAGTTAGCTAGAAGAAGACTCCAGAAGGAAGCAAGGGTTCAGGAAGATAACATATCTGAAGAAACTGCCTACAGTTTCTGAAAAAAAGTGAGCAAAAGAGTCAAAGTGGACAAGGTCAGTTATTCATAAGTATACCTTAGTTATGTGAAGATAAAACATTGTGTTCTGTAAAGATGTTTGTCCCTCTATTTCTTGGTAAGATTCCCTTTTCTGTGTATTAATTAGGGTTTTCAAATTCAGCATTTCAAAATTTCAGCCTTAAAAGCTTGAAATTAGAGGGAGAGGGACGACTGTCTAGAAAAATAGAGTGGGAGAGGGGAGTCATTTTATAACAGAAATGGAGCATTAATGTGGGAATCAGAGCACCCTTCAGTCATCATGCCCAAATTATGCAGTTAGGATATTGTAACAGGGGTAGTTAATGGGATCGACCTCTAGAGGGCAGTATAGTCTAAGATAACTGGTAGTGACCACAGCTGGACCTGAACCTTTGCTCTTTACAGCTCTGAAATCATCAGTCTGTTTTAAAAATAAGTACCCAATATTATAATGAACTCCTGTTAAAGGAAGAGTAAATGTGATGGAAGAGAGAAACTAAAAATAATTGTAAATTGGGGAAGTAGGCTACTAATCAATGAGCTCATCACTCTCCTGTGCACAGGGAAAGGAAACAGAAGCTCTGAGAATGTGGACATGAAAATAAAAGCAATGTGTCCTTGTGGTTACCCTTAAAAGTTTCACTTGCATTTGAAGGCTAGGTCTCCCTAAGACATACAAAACAGGCATTCCCAAAACACTTTAACAGAGTATTTCCAGTTGAGTTCAATCAAGGCCCTGACATGTCAGGAGAAATTGTTATTCCACCTGTTAACTACCCAGAACAATGAAGACTAGGGTATTCTTCAGAAATAGGGATTTTAGTAGAAATAATATTTCTGTTGGAGAAGTCTACCCACGTGGTAAAGCAAATGTCTAATGACAGAGCAAGTGGTCTTTGTCTTGAGGGCCCCTCTCATCATGTGAGTCTCCCATCATTGTCCTCTTGCTGTGCTCAAGACATATAGTCTCCTTTTACCAAAAAAAGGGTTTGTTTTGGAATCTCTACATATGAAGTTTCTCCAAATGTATGTAATAAAGTTTGTTCTTAACTCATACTTATCTGTCTGATGTTAATTTGTTTTTTCAACTAGTCTGAGAAGAATGCCCTGAGGGATTCTTCTACAAAGACTTGAGCTATAACTGAAGGGAAAACAAAGGCAGAAGGGATAACTAAGAAGTAAATATTTCAGAAGCATGTAGGAGTGACATATCTTAAACTGAGATCCAATCTCTAATAAATCTTGTGGATCTAATAACCAATTTTTTTTAATTGTATTTGCCAAATGTTACCACATTTTATTTTTGGCATGAATTTTTCTGCATTAGTCTAAGAGAACTTCTTTGTAAATAATCTTGCCTCAGAGGAAAGAAAGATGGCAGGGGATAGTCTTATTTCTTCCTTTATTAAGCACTTCTGACTGTATCTGAGTATCTAAGCTGCAAAGTCGCTTGTCATTCCTGGAGAGAAAAATTTAAAAGCTTGCAAAAACTTCTTTTAAAACCACAGGGAATGGAACCATCTCTCAGGAATGTTAACTTGACTGATGTTCTTGTCTATTAAACTGAAGAGTAGATACCACTGCTTGTTTTTAGGCTTGTCCCCTAAGGCTAGTACTTCCAAACCCACAAGCATTCTGCAACCCCAGGGCCTCCCCTCATCACACCTTGAGAGTCCTCTCCTGTTCCTTTTTCTCTGTCACCATGTTCCTTCTCTCTCCTCTTCCCACCTAAATCTCACCTTTTCATTTACTGGAGCAAAGTTGCTGGTCAGGGTGACGATACGGAAATGCACTAGGAAGGAACAGGCATCGTTAGACAGGCATCATTAGCAATGGGGATTTCCTCCCCTCTCAGAATCTTTCTTCCACTCTTTCTATTTCCACACACATATTTCTCAGTCAGTGAAACCCCATCAGTTTTCACTCTTTAAAAAAAATAAAAGCCTAGTCAGAAAGGTAAAGCCTCAAAGGATTTCTCTTCAGGGCTCTCTGACTTTGAAACCTGAGAACGGAATGCCCCTCTGGGGAACAAAGAACAAATACTAGTAACCAAGCTTGAGCCAAAAGGCCCGGATGCTTTCTTATTCATATCCAAGCAACTGCCAAACCTAGAAATCCGAAGACATTTACAAAAACCTATTCTAGGAGAAATGTGAGCTTTGATTTTAGTTTTAGATTGGCACATAATAGCATCTCCACCCACTAGTCTGACTGGTGAAATGAGGTGTGTTCAATACCTACAACAGTTCAGCCCTTCAGACCTTCCTCACTTCTTACTCCTCCTAGAGGTTTCCCTTACACCATGAAGGCCCCTATAAGAATGCATCACACACACACCCTTTTTGTGTACCTCTTACCTTTCTGCCCTGTATTATAGACAGGTTTGTCAGTTTGGATAAAGATGCCATTCCCCTGCCTCTGAATGAGAACCTTTTTCTTCTCCTCAAAGTTGATGTTCTTTCCAGTTCCTGAAACCCGGATGGTGGCCACCTCTTCCGTGCCACCTGCAGGAGGTGGTACCTGGCCAAGAGAGGGGAGCTCTGGAGAACAGTAGCAGACTGGGGGATGTACAAAAGCAGATGGTTTCAAGTCAAGAGTGGAGAGTGAAAGGACAGAGCTGATGGGGGAGCAAGAGTTGAGCCATCAAACAAGGTTACCACAAAGAAGGGAAACCATAATCAAAAGGTAAGGTCTAATACTACAAGAAAAATACAAGATCAAAGAAACTGTGAATTAGTCATGGTCAGGAGTTGAAGCTATGTTTAAGGGAGTTATGTTTAAGGTCATGGAAAAAATTAAGAGCAGATTTCATACTTAAGGTTAGATTACAAGATAAGGAGAGAGTAAAAGGACAGAGTTGGAGCCAAGACCGGGCTTACCAAGAAGGAGATGCAATGCAAGTGCCTTTTCTTCAACCCAGAGTGTTCTAGCAATTTCTGGATTTTGTCCTTGGTCTCCAGAATAATAGTGAATTTTACATCACAGTACCCTGGACTCAGGTCCAAACAAACCTTCTGAGTAGAGGGGAAGTTAAGCTGGGCTGGTAATGTCACCAGGTAGTTTCTATCAAGGAAGCAAATGAATTTCAAGGTAGTTATGATTTATCCATTCAATGAAAAGCTAAATGATCTCCTAAGGACTTGGTATACAGGCATGAATTAAACAAAGTGGTTCATAAGGCCCCTGCCCTTATGAACAAGATCCTTGCCCTTATGAACCATATTCATAAGGAGTTGTGTGAGGAGAGCCAGCAAGTATCAAATAACACCACCTTAACCCTCTCACCATTAGGAGGCCATCATTAAGAAGCTCTGTGGAGATTATCAAGAAGGAAATCAGTTCTATCTACACACAAAATTGTGTAAGAATGCTACCATATTTTAGTATTCTCTTTTTCTTAAACCTTCCCTTGGCAACTCTACTCTACTCTCTGGCTAAAGGAGAAGTGGAACCAAAGGAGGGAAAAGGTGAGAAAGAAACTAATCCAGAAGTTATCCCCTCTCCTGATACTTCTTTTTGAGAAAGATAGTCAAAGCAATCACCTAAGTCAACTGACACCAAGCACTTACGGGAGGAATTTTTCTGCAGTGGCTGGCAACAAGGCTAATATTCCTAGAAGGAGTTGAACCCACATCTTTGTGGGAAAGATGGACATCTGAGCATCAGGAAGCAGAGGTTAGCACTCCTGTGGCAGCAATTATATATTACCCTCCTAGGGAGAGTGTGGTGCTACAGCTGGTGCTCCAGCCAATCAGCTATCAGGGCCCTAGGCTAAGGTGGTTAACCAGAGTAGGGCTCTCGTTCACTCCCTCAATTTTATTTTTCACTGAACATTCATACTGGCTTGGCCAGTCCTTAATACCCGTTTTGGGGGAAAGCCAGGGTTGAATATTCACAGTATAATACTCTGGCACACATTTCAAACTCCTCCCTTAATTTCTGGCCTTGTTCCAAATTCCCATTTCTAGTCAATCTTCTTTTTTCTCTTTCTGTTAATCTATTTAGGAACACAGATATGGGTACAATATCAATGGAAACGTAGGATACCATTATCTATTTGTGAATTTAAAATATTAATACTCAGTACATATGGAAATAGGGACATATATGGTCCTTGAGGAAATATAAATGGATGGACAACTTTTCTGAGGGCAATTTCACAATGACTTCTAGCTGAATATGGGATTTGTAGGATTTGCATATTCTTTGATCCAACAATTCCTATTATGGAAATGTGTCTTCCTGAGGAAAGAGCATGCATGCATGCAAAAAATTTTGAGTTTCATCATATTGTCCTTTATAATGGCAAGACTTGAAAGTCACTAAGATCACTAATTAATGAGGATTTTTTTCCGGACCAATGATCAATCCACACCAAACCAACTTAAACAGAAAAGTTTTTGGTGACTGGGGAGGATTACACATGAAGAAAGAACTGAAGGCATCAGAAAAAAACTGAAATTTTATATTTTTTTATGCCTAGAATTAGAAACTTGACATTCCTAAGCCTCCTTTCTTCCCATCTTTCAGTTTTACATCCTTTCCTCACACTACACATAAGATCTCCTTTAAATAGTGCAAAGAAGAATAACCCCCTGTCATGATACAGAGCAGCAATGAATAGAACCAGATTCAGAGATGACCTAGTTGCTAGAACTATCAAGAAGGAATTTTAAAAATGGTTAGGAGTAATATCAAATCAAAGGATATAATAAAAAATGGACAATATCTATGAACAGATAGGGAATTTCAGGAGAAAGATGTACTTAATAATGTGAAAAATAAATGCTGAAAATAAAGAAATATGGTGTTATAGGTAAAGAGTTCCTTGTTCAGGCTCACTACCAAATGACACTTAAGTAATTAATTAACTTTGACCTTGAAGATAGATCAATAGGAATTATCAAACTAAAATGTACTCACAAAAAAGGATGAAAGAAAATAGAATGGAATGGGACAATATCAAATGGTTTAACAGGAATTCTTGGGAGAGAACAGAAGAGGAAGAAGCAGAAGAAATATTTGGAGACATAACAGATAAGAATTTTTCAAAAATATCATAAAAGATATCAAATAATAGATATGAATCACAGTAAATTCCAAGCAGGATAAATGTGAAAGCAAAACACACCTAATCCCATCATATTCAAATTACTGAAAATCAGATAAAAAAAGGAAGATTTGAAGGTGATCAGAGAGAATAAAGCATATTACATATAGAACAAAAATTAAAGCTAACGTCTCATGAGAAACAACATTTAGCAGTTGACAAAAAATTGACATCTTTAAAGTACTAAAGAAAAAAAAGGAAACCCAGAATTCTATATGTAATAAAAGGTTTTCAGATAAACACAAGCAGAGACAATTTATTGTCAACAGATTTGTGCTACCAGCAGTATTAAAGGAAGTTCTTTAGGTAGGAGATACAAGAATGGATCATCAAACTATGACCAGTAGGTCAAAGTGAGTCTGCCACAGATTTTTTAATTAAAGTTTTATTGGAGCTCAGTAACACTAATTTGTTTTTGGGTTACCAGGTAGTCAAGAGACTATATGGCAGGAAAAGCTTACATTATTTATTTGACCATTTACAGAAGTTTGCTGACTATTGGAATAAGACCCAGATAGAAACTGCACAGATAAATGAAAATCTATGAAAATAGTATCAAATTAAATAAAGGACATTTAGATCAATTTTAATCACTCTAAAAGATAAATATATACACAAAGAAAAAAAATAGTTCATTCCTTGCTCTAATGTAGCAATGAGGCATGTATGACAGGTCAAGACAAAGGAAATTAAAAATGAATAAACACTGTAGAACTGGCTTACCACGATTCCTTTGGCAATTTTCTTCCTTCTCTCTTATTTTGAAGTTTCTTTTTTTTTTTTTTCTTTTGAAGTTTCTGATTTAAATTTTTCTCCGCTTATTTCCTTTGTAATTCATCTAGGTCTCCACTTCGTTCAACTTTTCTAAAATCTCTCCAGCCATGGATTTTTTTTTTAACTCTGGCCCTTTAAATCTAATCTAGAAGATCTTTTAACTTTGTAACACTATTGAATATTTTTCCAACCCTGTGGATCTAAGAAAGAAGCTGAAATTAATACAGATGTGGTTCCAACTATGGGGGCTTTCTGTGTACCCAATAATATATTAGTCATGTGATGCAAAAAAAAAAAAAAAGTAATACCAAAGTTAGACCGGGTGCTTATTTACCTTAAATGAGTTTACTTTGGATTTCTAGGAAGCTGGTTTTACTGCTAAGAGAGATTTAAAATAGCTATTTACTGCCCTTGCAACCAGAAATACCACTCTTGCAGAAGAAATATAATAGTGCAAAGAATCTGTGTAGTAAACATCATTTATTAGCTATGTTTGATATTTGATAATCTCTGTGCTTCAGTTTTCTCATTGATAAAATGAAGACTAAAATAGCACACAACTCAAAGTGGGATAAGAATCAAATGACTTGATGCATGAAATGTGCCCAGCACAGTGCCTGCTGCATAGTAAGTAGGCTGCCTACAAATATTCACTTTAATATTATTAAAGATTGTGGTGAAGCAACCTTTCTTGGGGTTAATGGGCAGCTTTCAATCAATATTCTGAAGAGTAAAATAAGGCAAGATTTGTGGACTTATACAGCAATGTGAACATGTTTTACCCTACTGAACTGTATACTTAAAAATGGCTCATGGGGTAAGTCTTCTATCATGTACAGTTTTTTAACCACAACTGAAAATTAAAATAATAAAGATCTAGAGGAATTATAAGACATTGTAAATTAGTTCTAGCATGTCTTAAATTAAAAAAAAAACTGGCAACTTTCATTAAAAAGAAAAAGACTTGTGGATGATGTTTGCTTGGGTTTGGGCACACTGAAGGTTCACAGTGATTTGCAAAAGACAGCAAAGCAGACAGGAAAGAGGCACTTTTTCAGACATGCTTTCTGTTCACACCTTTCCATTTGCTTGGGCTGTCTTTTTCCTTCTACCTGGGAGCATTTCTTATATTTCCCAAGTTCAAGTTAACACTTCCAAGGAGGCATCTAATATGCCTTATATTCTCCACTACTTCAGTAAGAACTAATTTCTCTTTCTCTATACCCCAAAACTTTAGTGCCTAGTGCACTTAACCACAGCACTCGTCATTTCACCTGATCATTCTTACTCACATGTTTCTCTACCCCACCCCTAGTGAGAAACTCTTCAAGGTGAGAATCACAGCTTATCCAGATTTCTTCCTCTTGACTGGGAACTCAGTATGAATGAATAAATGAAAGTGCAAAACTTAGTCCATATTTCATCCATCTCTTCACTACCTCAAGGTTCATTCCCTACACTCCTGCTCCCCCCAAACTCTTTCAATATACTTCTCTGCTTGGAACTCTTGTTTGGTATTATTTTATGATGAATGATATCATTAATTATTCTTTCATACAGCTTACTTCACTCACAACCTACGGAGAGAAGAGTCCATCTTTCTTCTTCTTTTTTTTCTTTAGACAAGGTCTCGCTATTTTTGCCTGTGAACTGCAGGCTCGTGTTGCCGAGGGTACCACGGACTGAGTCAATCCCCAGCCTCAGCTTCCCAGGTAGCTGGGATTACAGGCACGCACCACCACGCTCAGTTATATTTTTTTTGTAACTAGGTCTCACGCCACCATGCCCAGCCCCCATCTTTCTCTTCTGAATTGATGTATTAATAAAGAAGACCTAACAAAAGGCGTATTGCAACACATTTTGCTGGGTCCCTACCCCATATTTTCTGATTCACTGGTTTGTGATGAGACCTGACAATTTCCATTCTGAAAAAGTTCTCAAATGCTACCGCTGTGCCAGGGACCATACTTTGAGAAGGGCCACTGTAATGCAAGCTCGAAGAGTCATCAGTCAGAAATGTTTCCTAGAGTTTAGAGCAAAGTTTTGGTAATGAAAGTGTAGAGAATGTCGAACTCGTTTGGCATTTCCTCACCAGTGTCCAATAGAAAGAGACCATGGATCTGTCTTCCTTTCTCTCTTCATCCTTTATTTTGTACAGTCTAATCCTTCCTGGACATCTCTGGGAGAAAGACATCTTTAGCATTTTAACAGGGTACTCTGCTGCTTGGAGTAAAATAAAAATAGTAACCATATGTGGTAGAAGGATAAAGATGCCAATGCTAATGAACTCTGTGGAAAGATGGGAAAGGAGAGTTGCTCAGGAAAACATGAGGGGCAGCCTCTGTGTTTTATTGTCTATAACCTTCTTTAAAACATATCCCTATCAGCAGTGATGCATATGTGAAAACAGGATTGCCAAATTTTATTTAGACCCTGAAATAATTAGTTACCATTCCGAGACCAAAATACAAACTTAACCTTTAGATTTATTTAATTTAAGAACAGTCACTGAGTTTTGCTAATTTTAATTATTAATTATTATTAATACCCACATTTAATATAGTTCCTGGTACCTCAGAAACTTTCAGTCAGTCAATACTGGTAAGAGCTGGTGAGACTGTGATTGCATCTTCCAAAAATATGCCTTTAGAGCCTATTTAAAATGTCCCTTTGTGTTTCTAGGGAACAGTGTAAGCTAATCCTTACATGTTTCCTTTCTCACAACACACACAGACATGCCCGTACCAAAGCTCTTCGTCAGATAGAGCACTCTGTGACTTTCACTGGAGACTGTGATTGATATGGACACCAGTATATCCGATTTAGGTTTTAGTCACAATCAATAAATCCTCAAGTAAATAATCAAATGTCATAACAAATACACCCATTGTCTACTGAAAATTTATATGAAAATGAATGCCAATTTAGAAAAACATAAAACTCAGACTTTTGAAATATGCTGAACTATATTCTATTTTCATTTGGTTAGTAGTAACTACTTGTCTTTAAATACATGATTCTTTCCTCTACCAACCCTTTTCTATCTACCATTCTCTGAGGTAGCCATGAAGAGTAGGTGTCAGATAGTTTTTAACTGCTTACAGGACCAGGCTTGCTTTTTAGAGACTTGAGCTTTGGATCCTGACTAGGAAGTCTCTAGTAAGTCACTCCCAGAAAAATACCAGGAAGAGCTACTGAAAGTAGTTGCATCCATGGAGATAGCTGATATGTGAAAAAGAATTCTAAGACAGACCTAGTACTACCTGGAAATGACTGTTTAAAGATAGATGATTTAGTAGGACCATTTGTAAAAACCAGATACAGGAGTTCTGGTAGAGCTTGTATTTGTCAGACCCTGAAGATGTGGGGGTCCTTGGCATTGAGTCTTGTCTGGGCACTTGTAGCTCAGCCTTTCATCTTGGTTCGGGAACATGGGGCCATTTATGTCTTTGAAGAGGAAGGTTTGAACAAATTTGCCAGTGGCATGGAAGATTCCATTAACATCAGCTTTCAGTAGTTTGACTAAAATGTTTACAAGTTGAAAGAGCTTTAAAATCAAAAAGCAAACTGGAGTTGATGAAAAACCCAATTCAGGAAGAACGCTGAGAACTTTGTCAACAGTCACTTTGAATGTACTTTGGCTAAACTGAGTCCTGGTTTACAGCTCCCAAGTCCTTGAAACCCCCACTTTTATATGATTATTAGAACTCAGGAGGAGGGTCATAGGTGATTTCATATGAAAGATCTTTACATATATACAGAAAGTGTGTTTAGGTTGAATTGGGGAAAAAAATTGCTGGGTGTGTTAGCTTGTGCCTATAACCCCACTACCTGGGAGGCTGAGACTAGGATCACTTGAGCCCATGGGTTTGCGACAACCCGGGCAACATAGTGAGAATAGTCTCTAAAAAAAAAGGCAATTTAAATAGAAAACTATCTGAAAAAGAAACAATCCCATATACAATACCATCAAGACCAATAAAATGAAAAACTAGTGAACTTGCAAGAGGAACCTGAGCTTCAGGTGTGACTGCAGGTGAGACCCTAGTAGATCTGTGGTCTTTCTAATAGTTATTTTGAGTTAGAATTTGGAAACCTCCCCTTATCTGCTCTCAATTTGAATCAAACTGTTCTTGAAACACTCCAGAGTATATATATTCTGAGGTCCCCATGAATGTGGTTTGTTGACAGCACTGGCATACGATGGAAAAATAATAGCAGGTTGGTTTTGGCAAATCTTGTCCCTGCCCTTTCACTGGTTTTACTTTCTGTGAAAGGAAATCACCCAGCTCCAGTACTTCCTTCTTCTCTGTAGGAGGATTATCCATCTTCTGTATGACTTATTCACTGTCCTTGATGATCATACAGATCAACCGCCCCATCAATACTTTTTACCTCTTCTGATCCATAAAAAAAAGCAATTTAATGTAGTTATCAGGCTGATAATTTGCCTAGAATCTGGGCAAATTATATTTCATATAATTATATAATTATACATTATTTTGTAATTATCTTAATAGCTTATTATCTTGATCTATATATTAATTTTGGTATAACTATATGCATGTATAGTATCTTATATAATAGTTGCTGTGTGTGTGTATATTATATATCTGTAAAGATTTTATATATATATATAAAACCCTTATTCATGTGTACTCATTTACATTTCCAGTTCATGTACACCAAAAAATGAGTGGTGATAGCACTTACTAGTACAGCTCAGGAAAAAAGGAAACTGATATTAGGAATTCATCTTTATTTTATCTCAGCATTACTAGTCCTTTCTGTGTATGCATTTTATATTTTGTTTCTCATCATTCTACTCAAGGATATTATTTTCTCATTTCCAGATTATTTCTTCCTTTTCAAATATATTCTTTGGTCTCCCCTGTGTTAACATTTTCTTTGAAGACTTTGTTTACCAAAAAATTCACTTTAAGGTAATTCACCTAAAGGTGGTAATGTCATAGTAAATGCTTTGTTACTATCCCCAGGAGAGGGTGGTCTCAGAAAGTCAGCTTTCACACCAAAGGATTCCAGGAAAGGGGTCTATTTCTGTCCCTCTTCAAAATTATAGATTTGGAATTCTTCTTGAAAAGAGGCTAATCAAATCAAGTCATAAAATTGAGGAAAAGGGACGATCCATAGCAGCTCCTTCAACTATCCATATAGTTGAAGCCATAGATCATAGTATGCCTCTGTGTATCCTCCACCTCAATTAATTATAGGCCTTATTCTTCCATTTCAAATCCATTTGCATGAACAATGCCATGTGTCAAAGTTCAAACATGAATGTATCAGGAGGAGGTTGCCACCTAACCACACCCAAACTCAGTAAATGAATCAATGTTTAGTTTCCTAGAGAAACAAAACTGAAAGTTCATATTCAAAGAGGTAAAGGAGAAACACAGAAATTCCAAGCTTAAGATCATGCTTAGAGAGGAGGACTTCATCTTCCATAAATATTTGTTGATGACTATTATGCACTGAACTGGGTCCCCTCAAAATTCAAATGTCAATGTCTTAATGTTCAGTACCTTAGAATGGGATTTGGAGAGAGTTATATAACATATCCTACAGATTTTTACACTTGCCAGCCTGAAAAATCTACCAATCTCAAACCCTTTCTCCCTCTCTTTTCTCACCCTCCTTTTTCAAGAGAAGAGCCTATGATTTAGTACCTAAAGTATGCCTCTGATGGTAATAGCACTCTTTAGAAGACAGATCTGTGAACTGGGTTAAGGTTTTAAGGAAAATTTCAATGGAGAATGTCATATATGTGAGAAGTTTTAGGAAAACTATTCTATTAAATAAAAATTAAAACCTGGATTGGCTTTTACGTTTTCATTCTTCTTACTTTTTTAACTTTAACTTTGCTCAAATAAAAGTCTTACTTAAAAGAAATGAATTGTAACATTGTGTTATAGCATTATGTAAGTTTCACGTGAGGTATTATTCTAAATCAGTACCTATAGACATCACACTGAGTTTATCTCCAAAGCCCAATTTGACACTTAAAAAAAAAAAAAAAGTGTTTCAAAAGACAGCACCTTCTCCCTCAGTCCTAATCAGATCATTTTCTGAGACTGGGACTTATCCATATGAAGTCACCCTTTCAGAATTTGATGTTTCTATTTGGTGAGTGAGTAGAGAATGGAAATGGATCCTGTGAAGTATTAGCTTTCTTCTGCAAAAGATAAGGGATTGATAGGTGAAAGCAATAAAACTAGAGACGCAGCAATTCTGGGCACATGGGAAGCATTCACGATGTTTTTGTTGACTGCTTGAGAGGAGCAGGACATAAATTCTTCACAGCAGGATCAAACTACATTACACTACAATCACTTCTTTTTAATCACTGTAGTTGTATACCACTGGGTTCCCAGGGAAGAACACGCTGCATCCTCAGGCCCCTTAGAACATTATCTGGCATGTGGTGGGCACTTAAGAAGTATGAAAGAGCTGGGCATGGTGGCTCCTGCCTGTAAGCTTCAGCCTATGAAGTGGCTGGGGCTAGGGATCGCGGTTCGAGTCCTGCCTGGGTCTGTAGTGAGACCTAGTTCCAAAAAAATAGCTGGGCGTGGTGGTGCGCGTCTGTAATCCCAGCTACCTGGGAAGCTGAGGCTGGGGATTGCTTGAGTCTGTGGTACCCCAGGCAACGAGAGCCTGCGGTTCCATAGGCAAAAAATAGCGAGAGCTAGTCTCAAAAAAAAAAAAAAAAAAAGTATGAATGAATAAAAAATTAGAACAGAAAAGCCCAATTGGGGTGATTTCAGTAAAAAGTTTATAGGGTCATTCTCCAAGTTTGTCCCTCCTTAAAGCAGGAAAAATAAATAAATAAAGACTGTCAAAAACAAAATCAGTATTAGATCAAGCAAAGCCTTACCGCAATCCAGGGAACTTTAAATTAAGATAAACAGCCGAGCCCCGGCAAAAGCAATGAACTTTGTGGCTTTTCAACTTCAGTTCCATTCCCTCACTCCCCTGACCTCATAGAGACCTTGAAAATAAAACTGCATCTTTTAAACAGATTTGGTGGATATTTGAGGAGTAAGACTAAAGGTTAAGATGTTTAAAATTTAAGACATTTCACCAAGTTCCCAAAGGAATTGTCTTCCTCCATCAGTACTAAATTCTAAAAAGGAGGTGAATGGTTTGGTGCTAAAGTTCATTGCTATTTCAGGCTACACCCAGTAGGTGGTATCAGAGTACAACGAACCCATTCGAGGGAAGAAAAGTATTAGACTGAAACAAAGCAAATATTTTAAAAGGCAAGAGCAGAAATGGGCAATTGCTTGGGCCAGACATTAGGAAACTCCCTCTCAGACTGCAATCTTTGAACCCTCTCAGAATGCAAAAGGGAAGTAACAAAATCTTTGTGGAAGATTTCCACTAGTTAAGCTAAAGTGTCAAACATAACTTATCACCAATGGCAGCAGCACAACCTATTCAAATTCTCTTCATTGTAGATTTAATTCCATCCTTTTATGTATCTCTTACATGTCCTATGCCCCAATACCTGCTTACAGATTCACCCACTCTCTTAAAAAGTGATTGAAGGGATAACAAATTGATATTGGGTGATAGGGGGAAAGACTTCCGATACTTTATAGGTATAGATTTGGTTAAGTGTGCTTGCTTGTCTGGCAGCTGTGGAGTTTTGAGGTTGAACCAAGCTCAAAAGGCAAGTTCAAAAAACTAAGAGCACGTAGTGCCATTACAAGGATAATAAGAAAACATAATCAATTTCATGACTTTCACAAGTTAGCTAACTGTAGGAAAATCTTTTTTGAAAGGTACAAAGTTTTCTCAAGAAGAAATAACTAATCTTATATACATCAAAGAAATCAAGTATGATGTTAAAGAATTTCCCAAAAAGAAAAGTCTAGACTCATATGGATTCCCTAATGAACTCTACAAATACTTAGTGAAGTGTTAGTAATACTATACAAGATTTTCCAGGAAACAGAAGAGGGAATGGTTGAGTTTACAGGGAATATAACCTGTTATAAAAAAGGAAAGTCAACTATTGTTACATACAAGCTCAGAGACTACCCTTGCCCCTCTTCTAGTCTTAGGAGGAAAGCATATATTTTCTCACTATTTAGTTCAATGTTAGCTGTATTTTTTGTGGATGCTGTCAGCTTGAGAAAGTTCTACTCTATTGCTAGTTGCTGAGTTTTTTGTTTTGTCTTTTAATCAAAAATGGGTGTTAGGTTTATATTAACTGCCTTTCCTGCATCTTTTTTTCCCTCTTTTTAGCCTGTTGATGTGATGAATTACATTAATTTTTGAATGTTGAATCAGCCTTACTAGATGACATTTGTCTGGGCAAAGACACATCCTTCTATACTTTGAGTATTTTTATCATGAAAGGGTGTTGGGTTTTGTCAAATTCTTTTTCTGCCTCTATTGAGATATTTGTGAGATTTTTGTCCTTTATTTTATTGATTGAGGAATTGAAGTTAACTTAGTAGCATTCAACAAGGGAACCACCTTGACTGGGGTTTTCTTGGAGCAATTTTTTGATTTCTCACCAGTACCTTTACTTTATAAATCTATACAGATTTTCTCTATTATCTTAAAATAATTTTGGTAGTTGGTATATTTCTAGGAACTCTTGTTTCTAGATTACCTAATTTACTAACAAGCAGTTAGTTGTTCACAGTATTCTCTTATAATCTTTTTAATCTCTGAAATTCAATAATGTCCCCTAAATTTCATTCATGATTTTAGCAATGAGGTATTTTTTGTTTAGCTGATGACCTATTTTGTTAACGATTTCAAAGAACCATTATTGGTGTTTTTTTTTGGTATCTTTCTATTCTACTTCATTAATTTCCACTCTAATATTAGTTCCTTCCTCTGCTTACGTTGAGTTTAGTTTGCTCTTCTCTTTTTAGTTCTAAGGGCGATAGTTTAGGTGCTTGATTTTTTGAAAGTAGATGTTTACAGTATAAATATACATCAAACCATTCTCCCACTGCCTCCTAGAGTTTATTATATCATGCTGTCTTCATTTTCATTCATCTCAAATTATTTTCCAATTTCTTTATTGATTTCTTCAGAAACACCATGTTGTTTAAATTCCACACTGCTGTGAATTTCCCTAATTTCTTTCTGCTTGTTTCTATTGGTTTCTACTTGTTTCTATTTTTGTGGTTATTAGAGATAAATTGTATTTCCATCATTTTTAACTTACTAAGATTTAAGCATATGTTCTGTCCTGGAAAATATTTTGTATGCACTACAAAATGTATTTGCTATTGTTGGCTGTTGAAATATTACGTAGATGTCTGTTAATTTCACTCATCTTTGGTTATTTTGTTTTTTATGTATCTAGTAAAAATTCTTTTAAAATCTCTAATTCTATTTTGGATACCTTTTGTTTTGTTTTGCATTGTGCTTATTTTATTTTGAACTTGCTTTCACATTGAATCTAAAATAACATCATTGGGTCATGTTTTTTTCTTCTCTATATCCATGTGCCAATCTCTACCCATGGAAAATACTTTAATTTCTATAATAAAGGATTAGGTAGGATTTATGTTTGCTGCCTTCCCATTCATCTTTTTGTTCACTGATTTCTCCATCACCGTTTTTTTTTTTTGTTTGTTTGTTTGTTTTTTTAGACTAGGTCTCGCTATTTTTGCCTATGGAACTGCAGGCTCTTGTTGCCCGGGGTACCACAGACTCAAGCAATCCTCAGCCTCAGCTTCCCAGGTAGCTGGGATTACAGGCGTGCACCACCACGTCCAGCTATTTTTTTGGAATGGGTCTCACTACGGGACCCAGGTGGGACTTGAACCACGATCCCTACCCCCGGCTGCTTCATAGGCTGAAGCTTACAGGCACAAGTCACCGTGCCCGGCTGATTTCTCCATCACTGTTAAGAAGTATTTCTAACTAAATACCATTGTTAATTTCCTTGTTTTAATATTTTATTTAGTGATTGCTAAACACCTTTGATAACAATCTAATTTAACACCTTCTTTGATAACAATCTAAATTAGTACAAATTTAAGTTTATAAGAAATTTTTTCTTTCATAGCTAGCTCCATGCCCACCCCACATACATTTATACTATGTATTCTAAGCTGAGTAATATAGATATAGATAGATAG
>PVHY01007246.1:6615-68888 GCA_004024945.1 Uropsilus gracilis
GGGCATTAAGTCTGTGGCTTGGGGTGGGGTGGGGGGGTCTAGGAGTGCATTATTGATGGGAGGGCCAGACCTAAGGGGGATAGTAACTATACAACGATGACTGATGTTGTAAGCAAATAAGAAGTTTAAAAAATTTTTAAAAATAAGTAAATAAATCGGTCTGTGGTTTCCCAGTGTGATTTTCCTCACTTGGGAGGGGCTATTTGGTTTTTTGTTTTGTTTTGTTTTGTTTTTTTGGTTTTTTTTGAGATTAGGTCTCACTATTTTGCCCGTGGGACCGCAGGCTCACGTTGCCCGGGGTACCACGGACTCAGCTGGGATGACAGGTGTGCGCCACCACGCCCAGCTATTTTTTGGAACTAGGTCTCGCTACGGGCCCCAGGCAGGACTCGAACCACGATCCCTAGCCCCGGCCGCTTCATAGGCTGAAGCTTACAGGCATGAGCCACCGTGCCCGGCCGGGAGGGGCTATTTGTTTAAGATGCCAATTTGTGGAACACTTACCCTAAAGAGTCTGATGGGGTGGGTTGGCAGGCAGGCCCAAGAACCAGCATTTTAAGGTCACCCTACCTTGACCCTGGAAACTGCATTGGAGCTGTGTGAACATGTGGGGTGGGGGCAGGGGCTCTGGAGAGAAGGGGTTTTAAGCAGAGAGTGAACAGATAACACGGGCAGGTGGGAGGCCATCTGTGCACAGGTGACCCGCAACAGGAATCTCCTAGGACTGGTGGCTTCGGGACTTCTAGCTGCTAGAGAGCCACCTTCCCTGGTTCTTACTACAGCCCTGGAGGGCGGGGGGGGGGGGGGGTGGCTTGGCAGGGATTATTGTTTTGACTGTGCAAATGAGAAAATGAGCCCAAACTGGATGTTCATTTGGCTAACATCACCTCGCTGGGCCAGCTCTTCTCATTGCAAGCGCCCTTCATTTAGCTGGTAAACATTCATAAAGGGCCTACTAAGCGTAAGCCTTGGGCCTAGTGTGACACCCTAGCAAAGTCCCTTGCAGCGCCAGTGAAGGGAGAACTTGATACTTGGCAGCTGTGGTAAGCAGGCAGAGCCGAAGGCTTGGGAGTGCATGGGGTGTCTGGGGTGGAAGTGAGGTGGACGTGGCCCTGATCCCCACCCCATCCCCGAGGAATGTGGACATTTGGAAGTCAGGTGGAGGAGGGGAGGCAGAAGGAGCAGCTGGAGAGGCAGAAGTGTGGGAAAATTCCCAGCGCTCCAGTAGGTGTGGGAAACTGGGTCCCACAGGCAGAAGACAGAACAGCTCAGCAGAAGGGTGGGGCAGCCTCAGCCTCCTTCCCAGACACCCCAGTGCCAGAGAAGGGCCCGCCTCCTAGGGTGGGCTCCAGCTCACTGCATACTGCAGCGCTCAGCAGGACAATCCTTCTAAAACTCGCCTTACTGTGCCACCACCCACTTCCCAACAGAGCCCTTCTTTGCTTTGTGGATACAGTGAACGGTTTCTGGCACAGTGGGCTGGTGCATGAGGGGTCTTTGCTCCTCTCACTAAGTGGCATCTCTCACCACTGTCCTCCTACATGGCAGCACCGCAGCCACTCTATCCTTGTAGATGCCCAGTGCTTGAGGCTCTTTCCTGCCTCAGGACCTTTGCACATTCGGTTCCCTCTGCCTGAACCGGTCTCCACCCCACCCTGTTTTTTGGTTCATACTTGTTCATTTCTTAGGTGGTTCTTTGGGGGAAATTCTCCTCGAACCCTCATTTAGTTCCCCTTCTTGGAGACTCACAGGTCTGTATTTCTTCATAGGGCTCATCGTATTGTCATCTAGTCTTTACAACCAGTGCCTGCCCGGACTCGATGTCCAGCTTGGCTAGTGACCACCTAGCTCTTGTTCATTGCACAGTTCTCAAGTAATTACCATATGCCTGGTACACAAATATGTGCTAAATAGATCCTTGGGTAAATGACATGTCTCATGGCCTCAGGACTGATTCTGCTGCAGTCCAGGGGTGAAGAGAAGGAGAAAACAATAGGGGGAAAAGGGAATATGAGAAAGGCCGAGGAAGTCTGACAAACAAGCTAGAGCCTTGGTGTCAATTGACGCTTCATGCTCACCGAAGGGGGGACCCCACTCTCCTTCCAGGTCTGTGTTCGAAATTTCTCTGAGACCCCCCTCCAGTTGCTGGAAAAGATCAAGAATATCTTCAATGAAACAAAGAATCTCCTTAAGAAGGACTGGAACATTTTTAGCAAGAACTGCAATGACAGCTTTGCTAAATGCTCCAGCGAAGGTAAGCCCCCAAGGACCAGCAGGGGGCGGGGGGAGCAACTGTGTGGACCAGAGCAGAACTGAGAGGTGAGAAGTGGAGCTGGAGGGACTCCTGGGAGGCAGCCTGCTGCTGTCACGCCCTGTGTGTGTAGACGTGCTTCCCTGTACACGTGTGGCTTCATGTCCTCTTGGTCGTCCTAGGCACGTGTCTCCCTGACATGTGTGTGCATGCACGTCTGCCCTCACTGCATGTCCAAGCATCAAGGAGGATCGTGCTGGAGGCTGTGAGATCAGGGAGTGAACAGGAGGGACCCTCCTGGTGAGGCCTCTAGGTTATGGGGGCTTTCCCCTTTAGCTCTGCAAGCTGGATGAACTTATGGGGGTTCCATGGCAGGAGCACAGGCCCCATCTGGGAATCAGGGCCCTTGCTCCAGGAGCCCTGCTGCAAATCACCAGGATACCCTGGCACTCCAGAAGTTCCCAGGATGCCTTGAGTGTCCCCTCAAGGGACAAGGCTGCATTGAAGTCTGAGCGTCTCTCAAACTCTCCCAGCACTGACCCAGCTGCACACATGTGTACCCCACGTGTCCTCGTCTCCGCGTCCTGTGCCACGTGTGTCTCCTACACTCAACCTTGCTGCCCGAGGCGGGGGCTGGGGTCCTGAGACCCGCCACTGGCCACGCCCAGTCTCTTTGATTCATTCTCAAGACCTCAAGCCTTGGCCACACTCCTGCCCCAGCCTGTTCCTGCCTGTGGCTGTATTGTGTCATCCCCTGGTTGTGCATGAAGCCACCTCGCTGCTTCCAGCCCGTGCAGTGTCTTTGGGGTGAGGGGGGGGGTCTTGTGTTCGTCCCGGAAGCCCCTGTTCAACTGCCTGGCTTGGCTGCTACTCACCTCCGGCTTGGACAGCTGGACCCAGGCTGGGCTGTTCTCTGTTCTTCCCTGACCCTCGTCTGTGTCCCTCCTCCACGCTCTTTGCCTTCTGTCCCGAGACCCTGTGTTTGCACCTTCCTTGCTACGGCCTGTGTCATGAGCATCGACTCCAGTCCTATCCCCTCCTCGACCCCAGGGCCGTTTGGGGATGAAGGGACCCCTGAACCCATGTGCCCCTCTCCACCCCCCTTTGAGAAAACTGTGCTGGAGGCTGGTGACTCTATCTCCTCCCCGTCTTTCTCTCTCCTTCTCTCTGTGGTTCTTTCAGATGTGGTGATCAAGCCTGATTGCAACTGCCTGTACCCCAAAGCCATCCCTAGCAGTGACCTGGCCTCTGTCTCCCCTCAGCAGCCCCTCACCCCCGCCAAGGCCCCTATGGCTGGCCCGACCTGGGCTGCCTCTGAGGGGACGGAGGGCAGCTCCCCCCTGCCTGGCGAGCAGGCCCTTCACACAGCGGACCCAGGCAGTGCCAAACAGCGGCCACCCAGGAGTACCTGCCAGAGCTTTGAGACGCTGGAGACCCCAGGAGTTGAGGGCAGCCCCACCGAAGACTCACCTCAGCCACACCCCTCTGCCGGGGCCCCCCTTCCCGGGACAGAGGATGTTCTTGACTCTGTATTGGGCACTAACTGGGCCCTGGAAGAGGCCTCTGGAGAGTCTAGTGAGGAGCCTGGACCCCAAGAGACAGGGCTTTCCTCCTCCCGGCTGGGAGGAAGCAGCGTCCAGGCAAAGGCCAGCAGCCCCAGCGACCTCCACTCAGCATCCCCTCTGCTCCCTGGACTGGCAAAGGGCCAGCAGCCTGCGGATGCGACGGGCACCCCCCTGCCCCAGACGGGCCCCGGGAAAAGCACTGGCCAAGCCTGGAATCGCACACCAGAGAAGACAGATGGTTCCTCTGCCCTGCCCAGTGACCACCAGGATTCCTCACCTTCACTGCGCCCGCAAGGCCTCAGCAGTTCCACCCTTTCTGCTCAGCCACGGCTTCCTGGAAGCCATTCCTGGGGCAGTGTGCTGCCCCAGGGGGAGCTGGAGGGCAAGAGGAGCACCAGGGACCGAAGGAGCCCTGCAGAGCTGGAAGGAGGACGAGCCAGAGAGAGGGCAGCCAGGCCCCCAGCCCGTTTTAACTCCGTTCCTTTGACTGATGCAGGCCATGACAGGCAGTCCAGAGAGGCCTCCAACCCCCAGATGCCCGGGTTTGTTGTCCACCTGCTGGTGCCCAGCATCATCCTGGTCCTGCTGGCTCTCGGCGGCCTCCTGTTCTACAGGTGGAAGCGGCGGGTAAGGAAGGCCAGAGAGGGAGCCGAGGGCATCTGGCTGGTGCGGCCTGGGTGGAGCAGCAGATCGAAGGGCTACTTGGATATTGACTGGGGTTTTCAGGAGAAAAGAGGCTGACTGAACACCAAGGATGGAGGTTGAAACAGGGACAGGGGGTGGGGTGGGGGGCGTCGACTGCCAGAAAAGGAAGACTCAGGCTCTTAGATCATGAAAAGGACTAGAGCAGAAGGGAATGGGAAGGAATATTCTTGGGTTGGCGGCAGGTTGGTACCCCAGATGGGCAAGGAGAGGGCAGAGGAAGGTGCCGCTGTGTGTGTCAGGGCTGGTCATTCACTGGGCCTCTACAGAGCCTGGGGCACGAGGACCCGAGCAGAACCCCCTTGGGGGCGTAGAAACAGGTTGTCTGGGAGACAGCATGGCCTCAGGGAGCTCCCCGGCCCTCTGGCTGGTCCCCACTTCTGAGGAAACTTCTGGAATTTTGTCACTGACTTCACGGGCCACCCTGTCCCTCAGCCCCTTCAACGCCTCAGTGAGCCTGTTCTTTCCTGTCTTCAGAGTCATCGAGAGCCTCCCACTGTGGATTCCCCCATGGAGCAACCAGAGGGCAGGTGAGCATTTGAGGGGGGCTCTGGTAGGGGCCAGTGGCCTGTCATCATGTCCCCCTCCCCTCCATAGTTTCCATTAACTCTGAAGAAATGGAGTTCAGCACAGGGTGAGTGGCTTGTGCCCGCCCTTCTTCCAGAAGAGGACTTGCCTCTCCTTCCTAGATATCTGGGGTGCTTCCTGCTTGCTTCTTGGGTTGGAAGGCGCTGGGTCTTCTATACCTGTGAGGACTCGTGTCCTCATATGAGGGTTTGGGGGTGAGCTTGGAGGGCCCTCCCTCTCCCATGCCCCTGCTGAAGTCTCATGCCAACCCTGTGTTCTCCCTCAGCCCTCTGACCCAGGATGAGGACAGACAGGTGGATCTGCCAGTGTAGGAGGGATTCTAAGGTAAGACTGATTTGGATCTCTCTCCACCCTGAAACGTAGCCACGCCCTTTTCCAGTAACCATAGCCTACTCCCCAGAGGCCCCCATACCTCATTCCCTCCTCATCCTCCTATCCCTTTTCCAGCTGTCAGTAGGTCCTCTTAACCCTCTCCTTCCTGGGTCCTTGGGTCCCCCCTGTCCTCCTCCTTCCATCTGTTCTGCGATCAGGCACCACCACCTCCTCTGCCTCGGGCTTCCAGGCTTGTTTTCCCTCCTCTCCCAGAGCAGCCCAGATCCTCTGGTGTCAGCCCTTGACTCTCCTGGGAATTTCAGTCACTCTATATGACCAATTCCTTTGGGCCCAATATGCCCAGCTTGTCACCCAAGCCCCTCCAGCAGCTGCCTCAGCACTCACCTCTTGCTGCTTTGACAGCCATTTGCACCCTCTTCAGCCCTTCCTCCCTGCTTCATGTACACTCCCGTAGACTCATGCTTAGTCTTAGGAGGGCTTGTAGAGGTCATTGTCTAGCCTCCCACCCCACAGGGACTTCCCTTTCCACAGTCCTCAGAGGAGTCAGCCAACTTCTAAGCATGCTCTCCCAGGGCCGAGCGAGTCCCCACCCTTTCCCAGAGCACAGAGAGGAAGTCCTTCCGCTTTCAAGGTGCTGTTGGCTTCCCTGCCCCGGCTAGTCTGATGTCTCGCCCGTTCTCGCGAGAGCCCTCAGATATTACAAGTCAGTTCCCCATGTTCCCTTGAAGAATTCTCAAAGCTGCCTGCGGCCAAGGCCCTCAAACATTCCTTATATGATATGGTTTTCAGACCCCTCACCATCCTGGTCGCACTCCTTTGGACACACTCGTTTGTCACTGTCCCTCTGAAAATGTGGCACCCAAGCCTGGACACAGTGCTCCAGATGCTGTCTGACCAGCTCAGAGTGCAGTGGGACTCTTACTTCCTTACGGGACAGTGTTCTTCTCCACAGACCGATTGAGATCGCATTAGTTGTCTTTTTTTTTTTTTTTTAACTTTTTAACAACTGCTTCCTATTATTGTCATATATCGAGTTTGTGGTCCGTTAAAAAGCCCTAGTTCCGTTTCTCAGAAACCTCTGTCAAGACAGACCTGGTCTGTTCGGTACCGGATACCTTAATTTTTATACCGGAAGTGCAGGAGTTGCTCTTTGTCCTTGTTAAAGCCACCTTGGGTGTGCACCCACCAGCTGAGCTGACTGAAACGGTCTGAAATCTCACTGCAGGTGGCCCATGTGGTCGATAAAGATGTGTCCCTGTTGCTCCTCACCCCTGGCACCCCAATTCCACCCTGCCCACAAATGCCCCCCCGAAAGCCCCACTGTCCTTGGGGGCTCCTTTATCATGCCCCTCCGCTCCTTTGTATTGGATTAATACTATATTGATTTGCACGTATTTGGATGTGGTTTTTATACACTTAAAAAATCTGGTTCTGTGTGTCAATGTATATGTTGCCCCTCTGAGAAGGCTGTAAGCCCCTTGAGGGTAGGGACTGTGTCTTCCACGTTTTTGCATTTCTCTTTCTCTCCTGGGTTATGCTACAGAGAGGGCTTCTTCAGGCTGGCCAAGAGCTCAATAAAAGTTCCTTGACGGGCTTCAGGGCTGATGGGCTGCTGACCCTAACTGCGTAGCCTCTGGCCGGCCAGTTCACCAGCTACTAACTGACTGACTGGCTGACCACCGACTGACTGGTAACTGCCTTCCTGGCGCGCTGCTGATTGGCAAGTCGGTTGGCTAACTGACTAGCTGGCTCATTGCCTGCCTGCTGTGCTGAACGACTGATGATTAGCTGGGGTGACCTGTGCAAGTTTCCAGACACACCCCTGTTGTGCCAGTAAGAGGGAAGATGGGACACAGACTCTGGCTCCTGGCCGGTTCCCAGGTTCCAGGTGGAAGGGGAGCCTACCTACTTAGGAGCCCTGCTGAAATGAAAATCAGCGCCTTGGGCCTTGCCAGGTATGCAGTGACAGGTCCGCCACTCTTCAGGAGAAAGGGAATGTGGCAGATGTGTCAACCAGGGGACCTTATTTGGAAAAGAGTAAGAAATACCACATTGGAAACCTGGGGTCCACTGTGCTGGTGGGGGGGGGGTAGGTAAGATGGGATGCTGGCAGGGCTGTGAGATGGCCCCAGCCCACTTAGCAAAGGCTGCCCCCATGTCCCTGAGGACTTGGTGGCTCAATGCCACACCACCCTCTGACTAGTCACTAGCTTCCCTGGCTTGTTCTTGTTCCTCTGTCCACCTCTTCTAACCCCTCCTCTTCGTCCCTGCCTGTCTGTTCTCAGGCCCTCCCAAACTTGCCTCTCCCTCCCTCCAGATCTCACTGAGAGAGGACACCCATGGCATCCAGCACCCCCTCCTGAATCTGTGCATCCAGGCCAGCCACCAGGCGTCTCGGGGCTCAGGGTCGTCCCCAGAGTGGACAGGGCTCTGACCAGAGATAAGAAGGGCAACACTGAGGCTGTAAGAGTAGAAGCCACAGAAAGAAACCCAACACCAGCCCAAGGAACCCGGAGCCCAGCAGGCTGGAGCATGTCCCTTAGTTTCCTTCTGTCCTGGGCCCTACAGGGTCTGTCGCCCAGCTGTACCCAGTATGGCTCGTGGCCAGCTTATGGCTCCCCCGTCCCAGCCCTCTCTGGAGCATGGGAATGGGCCGAGTGCCAAAGGCTGTGGTCCCATCTTCCCTGCTCACCCATCAGGAGCCTTGCCAGTAGGGCCTACGGATGGTCAGGGAGGGAAGCGCCATGCAGGGTCCAAAGTCAAACAGTTGGAGGGAGTCCAGGGGATTTCTGCTGTGGGAACAAAGCGTTCTGAGGATGCTGAGCAGGGGGACAAGATGGTGGGGAGGGTGCGGGGGGGGGGAGGGGGGAAACAGGGCCCGGACTCCCATGGAAGATGAGGGCAGGCCAGTCCCTTGGCCCATCCGTAAGGAGGCTGGGTAGCTTAGGAGTTAGCGAGCCAGATGGCACAGTGGGAGTTTGCCTGTCCCAGAACTGTCTCTAAACTCCTGGCTGACCCAGCTTGTTCCTCTTCAACTGCCTCTGCCTTGCGGTCCTGCATGGCGTGCGTGATGACCCTCTGTGGTGACAGCTGTGGAGGTGGGAATGAACCAGTCCTGTCCCTTGTTAGTTAGCTGGACGCACCCTTGGTGAGACCAAGGCCAGCGAAACAAGCCTGAAGCCTCAGAAGAGCACTCAGGTGCCTCCCTGCCTCCCCTGTCTGACCCTCTGCTCCAGCGATGGCCCGTCCCTCCTCCCGGCCTGTTCAGACCCCCACCAGCCTCTGTTACCTCCCCAGGGGTCTCTGGTTCACCAGGACGGGTGGGAGGTGAGGCCAGTCTGGCCAGCGGGTTGGCCTGCTGCCAGACAAAGCTGCCTGGTCGGTCCTCTGTGGTGTCTGGGGTGACTGGGTACCGAGGGAGAGGACGGGGATGTGCTGGCAGCATCACAACCAGCCCGCAGCAATGCTGAGCTCTCCACCCTTGTCCCCAGCGACCCCTCCCCCATCCCCCACTTCTCCCCACCCCCTGCCTGACCAGTCTTTCTCTCCCCCACAGCCAGCCGGCCACACAGAACAGACCGTGGGAGGAGACGCTGTGGGGGTACCCACCACCACCCTGCCCGGCCATCCCCCTGGGGGCGTGGCCTGCCCCCCCACCGGCGCTCCTGCCTGCCAGGACTAGACCAGAGCAGCCAGGCCAGGGTCCCTCCAGCCTCGACCCTCAGACTCCGGACTAAGAGAGCTGGCGGATGCTTCGTGCTGCTGATACTTCTCGCGAGCCCTGGAGGCTCCCACCCGCTTCAGGGCTGCGTCCGCGTCCCACGTCCCTCCGAGTCAGTACCGGGCTAGCCCCAGGGCCCATGGGCTCTGGGAGAGCAGGGTGGGCCCTGAAGAATGGAAGCGCCCTTGCGCCCAGAGGATGGTGCCTCCGGATCCAACACCGACAAGCAGGGACTTGTCTCCAGAGAGAAGCAGGAGTTCGCTGGGCGGGACGGCGGGGCTGGATTTCCCGTCAAGGTGCGCAGCCCAAGACGGGAAGAGGACGCCTCCGGGCCCGCTGGGCTGCACTGACCGCCCAGACTGTCGACGCCCTGACCGCCTGAGTGCCCCTGCTGGCTGCCAGGAGGAGAGGGGAGGCCAGCCCTGCTCTCAGGACCTGCCTGTCTTGACTGGCGACGCCGAGAGAAAGCCCAAGCTCCGGCCTCTGCCCCGCCTGCCCTGCAGCCCGCCAAAGCTTCTCTGGGAGGCCCCACATGAAGGAAGCCATTGCACTGTGAATACTGAACCTGCCTGCTGAACAGCCTGCCTGTCCGCGCCGGGAGCCAACATCATCCTCCCGCCTCTCAGCCACTCCCCAGCTTCCTGCACGGGGTGCCCGAGCAGGCCTCACCCGTCGACTGTGGACTGAGGGCGCCCCGAAGCCCTGACCTTCTGCTGACCCGGCCTTTGATTCCCAGGGTGGGGGACTGGCCGGGCCGCCAGCCAGAGCTGGTCTTTAGGCTGCGTTGTTCGCCCAGGTTTCTGCATCTTGCACTTTGACATTCCCAGAAGGAGGAGGGCGGAGACACAAAGGCAGGCTGCAGGGTGAGTTCTGACCGCAAGACGATCTTGGAAATTCGGGGCAGGCTCCTGAGGATGGGGAAGGATGCACCCCTAACCCGCCAGCCCGATCTCCTTCCCGTGTCCCAGCCGCAGCTGCAAAGGCTGCTGCCAGCAGGCACCCGGGTGGTCCTTCTCGGGTGCCCTGAGGCTGAGATGCACCTGGCCCTACCTGCACAGCACCCAGCTCTATCTTCTCACCCCCCCCCTCTTTACCAGTGCCTGTGGGCAGCAGTGCCTCTAGCTCCTACTAAGCCCCAGTGCCACCCTGTCTCTGACCAGGCCAGCCAGGGTGGGGAGGACCATGAAGCATCCAAGCATCTGCTTCTAAGTCCGCCTTGAGGACCTCAGCCTCCTGGGCCAGCCGCTGGCTGCTCCCCAAGAGCTGGCAGCAGTGACAAGCCTGCCCGCTGCCTCGGTCCCCTCGAGCTACTGTGCCCTCTTCTCCTGCTGCAAACAAGGGCACTGCCAGCCGTGACCTCCCCTTCCTGCCCTGAAACGTGAGGGCCCTGCCTCCCCTGCCCTGCTGCTGACAGATGCTGACAGATGCGGGAAGGGGAGCAGAAGGCTTTCCCCAAGGGGCTCCTTCTTTTAGTCACAGACTCTATATCGGATGCTAGCGAACATGTATTTAAAAATGGAAGGGAAAAAAAAAAACCAACAGAAAAAGGCATTCCTCCTTCCCTACTCACCCCTTCGACTTATAGTGTTTCAGAAGTCAAGAACGACATCCAACCCACCCACGCTCCTTGTGGGCATTTGCCCCAGGAGCAGGGGGGCTCCCCTGTACCTGCACAGGAACCCCGAGAGGGGATGTTGGCTCACACACTGTGAGATTTTGTTTTTATACTTGGAAGTGATGAATTATTTTATATAAATTCATTTAAATATCTATTTAAGAAAATAGGAAGCTGCTTATATATTTAATAATAAAAGAAGTGCACAAGCTGCTATGTGTGAGTCATGAGAATATTTGCTTTGGGGGTGTGGGTGACAACAAGGGGGGGGTGGGCGGGCAGCCGCTGCTGCATGGGCCCCAACGCCACAAACATTTTCTAAGATCCCTGGGCAAGGAGGGTTCTCTCCACGTTTCAGTCTTGTTGCCATAGCCTCCTGCATTATTGCTGGCCCAAACAGGCTCAACTGCGGATCTGGTTAATAGGGAAGTGGACAGAAAGCCACCAAACCTTGGCCTGCGTGGCCCAGCCTGGGAGAATGCCTGGTTGGGCTCTGTCCAAGGGCTGGGGTCCACGAGGACAACCCCTAGCCGCTGGCCCCCATCATCCAGGCCAGAGGGGACTGGGTCCTCCAGGGTCCAGAAGTGAATGAGCGCTGTCTTGGGGCTCGCTCTCTCTCTCTCTCTCTCTCTCTCTCTCTCTCTCTCTCTCTCTCTCTCTCTCTCTCTCTCTCTCTCTCTCTCTCTCTCTCTCTCTCTCTCTCTCTCTCTCTCTCTCTCTCTGACAAACAGGATCTCCATAGCCTGGAGTGTGCGGTAGACAGACCTGGATCAGTGTTTCTCAACCCTGGTTCACCTGAGAATTATTTGGGTTGTTTGAAAAAATACTAAACCCCATCCTTGGTCATCAAAGTCTCCACCTCAGGGATGAGGTTCAGACACCAAGCATCAGAAAAGTTTAAAGATGTTTTAAGTGATGCAGAAGTGATTCAGGGCGAGAAGCATATTGCCCTGGTCTATCTGAGATGGTGGCTATGTAACAGAATTAAAACGAAATTGAAATATTCAGCTAGTCCTTGTGTAGGTACCACGCTGGATAACACAGAGATAGAGCAATCATATCACTGCAGAAATCTTATCACACTGTGCTGCCTAAGAGATTAGACTTGGGGACCAAAATTATAGAACAGGGCAGGTGGGGGAGGAGGGATGGGGGATGGGGGATGATGGGGGGAGGGTACCCCCTTGGGGAACTAAGTGCATAGGCATCTAGGTCTTCCTTCTCTGTTCCCTTAATTCCCACAACCACACTGTTCTTCATCATTTCCCTTTGGCTAATTTTTCTCTTTCAAACAAAAGTTCCTCCGAAAAGACTATTTCAGAAACTTATTTTATCCTCCAAAGTCCAACTTAAAAGTCACCTCATCCAAGAAGCCATCCCAGCCTGACCCTGAGGTCCACCCAGACTTAGTTCCTTCCTCCCTGGTACTCCCAGGGGCTGAGAGCCTGTTTGTCTGTCCCACCAGGCTGTAAATTGTGGCGTATGTCTGCTGCACCCTTCCTGCCATCCCAGCACATAAGAACATTTGCACATAGTAGTTACTCAATAAACCTGTGCCTCAAAGCTGTTAATGCATGAACAGAGGCATAGTAATGCAAATTCTGGACGGATGTAGTAGGTGGCCTTTTCTAGGAGCCTTCTGGGTATGAAGCAGTGGAGTGTCTCTCTAGTAACTATAATTCACTAGACAAGCAGAGGAGAAATTTCCAGCAGATGGGTCTCCCTGACTTCTGATGGAGATGGGACTGGGTTAGAGCCCTACCTGATCACAGGGCTGTGGATGGAATATTTAAGACCTGTATGCAAGAATTGGTAACAAATAAACAAAACCCCAACTAAAACCCTGCCCCTCTGCTATTTCCAGAGATCTCAGGGTATCTCCTGGAGTCAGAAAGACTAGGAAATGTCAGCAGGCCTTTCCAAGGCTTCAGATGCCGAGTGCCATGTTTAGGGGACAGTGTACAGAGCCAGAGGACTTGGTCATTGGCTGGGATCTCTGACTGCCTGGCTGTGTGAACTGGAGTAAGACTTCAACCTCTCTGAACCTCAGGCTTCTCATTTCTTAACTGGCTTAGGAAAACAAGCCAGGTGTACCTGATCTGATATTTAGATGAGGAGATGAGCCCCAAAGCCCCTGTGGACTCCAAAGAGCTGGTCCCCAGTGGCGTGTGTTCTGGTGTGCTCTAGCCAGCTCGCCCTGGCAGTGCCCAGGTCAAACACAACTGCCCCCTGGCACCCAGGATGCTGCAGCCTCTGACTGTTCTCAGCGGAAGGTGGCAATGCAGGCACTTCCAGCTGAGGGAGGATTCTGATACCCCGTGGCTCAAGGATTCCAGCTGCAGGTAGGAAACTGGAAGCAAAAGTGCGCTGGGTTGCTCTGGGTGCCCATCAGCGGGCAGGGTCAGGAACTCTGCCTTTAACCATGCAAGCAGAAGGTCCAGCCAAACCCCAAACCATTATCCGGCCAGAGGCAGGAAAGTGAATCAGAAACAACCAGGAAGAAATCTGAGGTTAACCTTGTGCAGACTGCGGCCATGGAAAGGAAGGAGCTGGTGAGGGCCTGGGTCCAGGCAGGGTCTGAGTGGGTGTCCGGAGACCCTTTGGACAAGATGCTAAAGTCTGAGGGGGTGGACCGTGCCCAAACAGGCGAAGCCCAGGGCAGCTGCTGGGCAGCCCTGGGGAAAAAGCCCCTATTTCCAGGGGCGTACCCTTCCCTCTCCCCCCCTCTTCCCCCAGCAAACAGCCAGAACAGCCCTTTTACCCCCTGGTTTCCCTCTGCAGTTTCTGGGAAGAGGGGAACACCAGGCTCTGCTGTTCTGAGCTCCGGGACTGCTGAGGGAGCAAGGTGGACCTCGCCAGCCTGGAAAGCCCCGAGCAAGTGAACGAACCACAGAGAGGTTAACTCCTGAGGCCCTGCAGACGCTGTGGCTGTGATGGCCCCAGCCCCACAGGAGAGCCCACTAATGAGCCCAGGCCTTGCCGGAGACCACACCGCCATAGCTCCAAGACGGGACGGCTGTGAGGCAGAAGAGTTATGGGGGGAAGGTAGAACAGGCTTAGGGGGGTGGGGGAGGGAAGGCCCAGTAACCATTTACTTATGTAAGAAATTTTTAAAAATTTATTTTTTTTTTTTTGAGACTAGATCTTGCTATTTTTGCCTGTGGAACCGCAGGCTCACATTGCCTGGGATACCACAGACTCAAGCAATCCCCAGCCTCAGCTTCCCAGGTAGCTGGGATTACAGGCACGCACCACCACACCCAGCTATTTTTTGGAACTAGGTCTCACTGTGTTGCCCTGAGCGGGACTCGAACCGCGATCCCTAGCCCCAGCTGCTTCATAGGCTGAAGCTTACAGGCATGCACCACCGTGCCCAGCTAGAATTTAATTTTAATAAATAAATTTTTTTAAAAAAATTTAAAAAGCGGGGGGGGGGGGAGAAAAGGTTTAGCGCTGTTGCTGGGAAGATTCTGGAAACCCCTCCCCCACTGTCATCCCTGCTCTGGCTATCCTTTCCCACTCACTCCGCTGGTAGGTGTCTTTGTGTGGGTGCAAACCTAGCAAGGTGTGTCAGGTCCAGAGCCTCAGTCTCATTTATTTGTGTGTTGCTCCCTTATTTCTAGCACAAAATAGTGACCAGAAAAGTCAGCAGGGGAGACAAGGATTCATCAAACATTAAAACAAGTATCTGTCGTGCAATTTGCACAGGAGTTGGGCGCTACAGGGCCTGGGCACTCACACCAGGGGTCTGCCAGGGAAGCACAGCCTAGCAGGCCTTCTGGAGAACTAAGCAGAGGAAGCCACAGAAGTGTTTCAAGCAGTGCATGTGGCCTTGTCACTTTCTCAGCCAGTGCAGCCAACAAGCCTGAATAGCTTTTATGGACGAGTGATCTAGCAATGTGTGTGGCACTCTATGGAAATGCAATCTCATTCTGTTCCACGGTAGCTCTGTGAGCAAGGTGCTAATATCGTGTTTTGTAGGTACAGACAAAAAGAAATTGGGGGAAAGGACCAACAGAAATGGAAAAACCAGTCCTATTTCTAGTACATTCTAGTATAGGAATTATAGGATAAAATATTTGAAATGTGAATTGTCTCAGGGAAGATAAAGGTTACCCTTAGGGGGAAGGAAAATCAAGATGGGAGTGGGTAGGAGGAAAGAGAGAGGAGAGAGAGAAAGAGAGAGAGAGATGGAGAGAGAGGGAGGGGGAAGGGAGGGAGGAAGGAAGGGAGATCAGGGAAGAAGGTGTTAAGGGGGATTTCAAATGAATTCTAATGAAGATTAAATTAAGATTATGGTTCCTTAAAAACCATAATCCTTTGATTTAATAGTTCAAATACTGAAGTAGAAGAACCACATCTGACATAGACTCTCAGCTTCATTCACAGTTCCTGCCCACACAGCTAGCCAGGGAAGTCATTCATTCACTTCTGTGGAGGGAAAAGGAGCCACAGAGAGAAGACCAATACAACTTCTAGAACGATTATTTCCCTCTTTATTTTTAAAGTCCCTGAGCTGGGATTTTCGTTCCAGTGCAAACATTCTCTAATTTTCCAGCACAGTGTAATCCGATATGAGACTATCAGCAGAGATCCAAATAGAACATACTTTAAACAGCATTTGACTTTTTGGCTCACAGTGACAGATCTTCCCTTCTAGAAACAATTCCCGTCATCCTTCACATGGTTTGACAATGAGCAACATTCTCATTAAACTTTTTTTTTTTACTTGAAAAGAATTTTTAAAGGATTAAAAAAAAGGCTAATCAAGACCAGCCCCTAACTCTGTGCCTGTGGTTGAGATAGCAGTGACGGGGAGAAGACCCCTGATGGAGTCATACATCTGGCTTCAACTCTGCTCCCCTGAAGGGGGATGGGGGGAGCTGGGAGCCTCCCCAAGGTGAAGGTAGTGGAGGTAGGGAAGTCAAGGGAAATGTGCAGACTAAGAGGCATTTATTTGGAAAGGCTGGGACTCAGCCCTCTACTATGATTTACAGGCTGGAAAACAATTTTCTCTATTTTATCACTTGATCCTCATGTTCGGTAAAGATGCTCTTTTTATGACTTCATGCAGAAAGAACTAAATGCAGAGAGGGAACAGTTCCAATGCAGTGACAACCCAGGGATCTCATGCCAACTTCTCCCCTGCTGGACTGTAAACTCCTTGAAACAAGAACTCTGCTGTAATCACTTCAGCTTCCCATCAAATGCCACATAAGACCCAGCACTGAGCAGAGACTCAGAAGTGGGTAGTGAAAGAACAAGTATGGCATTGAACAATCCTTCACCTCCCACCCCCGGGTAAGATGACTTTGACCGATGACAATACCTCCCTGATACCTGTGTGAACTCCCTGTCAACAGAGCTGTAGGTCGGGCATCCATTCAGTTCTGTGGTCCTTATCTCGCTTGACACTATCACATTCATTTCTCGCTGCTGCCACACCAAATGACCACAAACATGCGAGCTTAATATAACATAGCCTTATTCTGGAGATCAGAAGTCAGTCTCACTGGGACAGCATCACTGGTTCCTTTTGGGGACTCTGAAGGGAGAACCTTGCCTGGTTCAATTCCTCCAGGTCTCCAACATCCCTTGGTTTATGACTCTTCATCCACTTTCAAAGTGCCTCACTGACCTGCCTGGTAGACACCTTCTCTTCTGCAGTCAAACCTCCCTCTGTTGCTGGGTGCAGTGGCACACATCTTTAATCCCAACCTTGGGAGGCCGAGACTAGGAATCGCTTGAGTATGTGGATTCGAGACTACCCTGGGCAACTAGCGAGACCTAGTCTCAAAAAAAAATAGCCAGGTGTGGTGGCACTTGCCTGTAAGCCCAGCTACCTGGGAGGCTGAGGCTGGGCATGGCTTGAGTCCCCAGGATTGGGACTACCCTGGGCAACATAGCAAGATCTAGTTTCAAAAAAAAAAGTCTTCCTCTACTTGTCTCCAAGGACAATATGATATCACTTAGGGCCTCCCTGGATAAGGTAGCATTCACAGGCATTTAGAAGATCATTGTAGTTACCTGTCTCTTAATGGTATATTTTCCATCTCTTTAGTAGACACTGAGCAACTCAAGATCAAGGACTGTATCCGGACACCTCTACTGTTTTGCTCCTACGATGATGCCATGCACACAGTAGGTGCTTCATAAATAACAACCCAGAGAAAGAATCCCATTTCCATGGATTGTTTCTGCCTTCAGGATCAGCACCATACTACATTCCAAAGAAATTTTAACCTAACTTCAAAAAAGCTTGGAAAGATGAGTCACATTTTAGCAACATTCTCTTGGGGATATAGAGGAGGAGGTCGCACAGGACGTTACACAGTGAAGTTTCCTAAAAAATGCCCTGGAGACATCTCCCCCTCTGTCCAAGGCCCTTTACTCAGTCTATTTGTCTGCTCATCCACTGCCCTGGGCAGCCAAATTTATAACTGTTCCCAGGGAAAAATTTTGCACTAGCATCAGGATTTAATTTCAACACAAGCTCTCCACCAATGAATGGGCAAGCTAGCACGAAGGGAGGAAAAAGGCACTAGCCACTTCCTAAATTCCTGGGTGTGTTCCTGGAGCTGCCTGTCACACAGCAGAGTCTACGAGGCATCTTCTTCCAGTCCCCAGAGGTTCCATTTGGATCACATTTGGGACCAGCCCTTTCTCACAAGAAGCAAGTCTGAGGAGCTCTCTCCATCCAAGGCCTGCCTGTTTCGAGCAAGGAGAGAGGTCAGCCTGGCAGTCCATGGCCCAAAGACTCAGGGACACCCCCTTCCTGAACCAGCTGATTATCACCACTGGGAATGCCTTGAAGGCCTCCCTTCTCCCCACTCCCTAATTAACATCATCAACAACAACAAAAATGCATCTGTGTGAAAACGCACTTGGTTCAGTAACTCAGCTATAAATTCTTGATGTTCTGACCTGACCCAGCCCCGTCTGATTCTCTAAGCTGTGCTCGTAAACCCCAAGAACGTACAACAAGCGTGCCAGCGTAGGAATTTGCTTTGTTTTATGGCACTAGATCCTTTGCAGCAACCCTGTGAGGCATGGGCTCTGGGGAAAACTGAACCACAGCCTGTTTAAAGTGATTTGCCTAAGGTCTCCCAGCTACTAAACGATGTCATCAGAGTTCAGACGCAGGCCGTCTGGCACGCAGGTGATCATCTTCCCGATTACCTGGAGCGTGAGTTAGACAATACATTGCGGCTGCCTTCCATCTTGCCACGGATATCTGTTAGGGCTTTCAACTCTGCCTTGTGCGCTGACAGCTCTGGGTTCACATGAATTCCCTGACGTTGAAACCTTACTCTGGTATTTCCCCACCCCACCCCCAACCCCCATGGTGGGAAAGGAGCACCCAAGGGCATTCCTGGCCCAGGGGTCCCCGGAAAGGTCTCTAGTTTCCTGGAGTAGAAGGCCTCCGAGGTGCTACAGTGCTTCCTTGTCAGGAAGGCTCTGGATGCCCAGTCTTTGAACCTTTCATTCGGCCAGTCTGGCAGTCCTCCCCCCTTTCACTTCCTACAGGCTAAGCGTATCCAAGAGGCCAACTTAACAGCACCCAAGAAACCAAGTTAAATGCTAACTTGAAGCCTCAAGTCTCAGCATGAGTCTCTTAGACTTTTCGGTCTGAAAACTGACAAATCCTGTGTAGGTGGCGATTAAGCCTCCTGCACAATCTGTCCTGGATGATGCATTGTCCAAGGTTAGACTCTGATCCCAAAGACAAGCTTGACTTGATTACAGAAAGATCTTAGTTCCAATTTGTCATCTCAGATGGCATCACTGCTGTGTTGACAGTCACATTCCCTTGTGATAAAAAAAAAAGTCCCCACGTTGTCATTTTTAATGGGCCAATGTGTTATTATAAAAAGTTGGCCTGGAGATTCCTCTATTATTTGGTACTTGGGTTGTTGCCAATACTTTGCTCTTCTGCACAACATGAAACAGATTAATTTGTTTGCTTAATTTTTGGTTTATTGACTTCCTTGTAGATAAGTTTCCTAAAGTAGAATAAATAGCCCAGAAGACATGAATATTTTTATAGCCTTTGACACATATCTTTCGGTGAAGGGATTAAAGAAACTTCATATTGTCACCAGCAATAGATAAGTACCTATTTCCACCACATTTCTGTTAGCATGTAGTTTATCACTTTTACCTGCTTTTTCTAGCTTAATAGTTCTAAAATAATACATATATTCTAGATATCTTCTCTTTATTTCTCTCAAAACCATATTTTTCTATGTGATGTTTGTTCTGCCTTATTACTTGGGAATAAATGCTTCATTTCCTACAGCAACCTAGAGAGTGGAACTCAGACATAAACTCTATATTCACATCTAAGAAGATCTACTTTTTTATTTTGAAATAAGCTTCTAATCATTACACATTTCACTTACCTTTTGTTTCGACAGTTTCTTAAAATACGTGTCTATCATACATTTCAAAAATCGTTATATATTCCTATGACTCTATCTTGTCCTTACTATTGTGTTTTTTATTTCTTCCATAGTCAGACATTTAATGATACATTATTTCTCCGTTAAAAAAATACTAATATGTCTTTGGCTCTAATCCACCTGAAGTTTACCATTCAGTATGATATGATGTATGACGCTGAAACAATGAACTTCCAGAGCCAGGCATGGTGACATGTGCCTGTAAGCTTCAGCCTAGGAAGTGGCTAGGACCAGGTATCCCGGTTTGAGTCCCGCTCAGGGCAACACAGCAAGACCTAGTAGCCCCCCAAAATATAGCTGAGCATGGTGATGCACGCCTGTAACCCCAGCTACCTGGGAAGCTGAGGCTGGGGATTGCTTGAGTCTGTGGTACCCCGGGCAATGTGAGTCTGCGGTTCCATGGGCAAAAATAGCAAGACCTAGTCTCAAAAAAACAAAACAAAACAAAACAATGAACTTCTGTTCTATCGACCCGAGCAATCATTAATTAGCAATGACATCTTTTTTGCATTGTTCTACTTTCTCCACCTTTTTCCTCCGTTGTACCGTCCATTAAATATAAAGTGGGACCCACAAGAATTTCTGTTCTTTCATTCAATCAACAAACATTATTTCAGCAAAACCCTGCACAGATACTGTTCCAGGTGCTGAGGATGCAGCTGTGACCCCTGCCCTCAGGGAGCTCAAATTCTGCAGGAGCAGAGTGGGGAGGGAGAGTTGCAAAACAGAGTCTAGATGCACAGGTAATCGGTAAGGTGGAAAAGGAAGACAGGAAGCCTGGTGTGGAGGAAGGAGCGTTGAAACGTCTGGGGGAGCCTTGGAATTTCCACGGTGGAATCTCCAGAGAGGAGGAACCTCCCTGAAAAGACAACACTTGCACAAAAATCTAAGGAAGGATGGAGACACCAGTGCATATAAAGGTGGGGCGGGGAGCAAAGTTTCCAGTGGAGAAGATCAGCATAGTAAAGTCATGTCATATTGCTGAAGAGGAAGGTTCGCAATGCTTTCTGGTCCTGTGGTGGACTCCCGTGGAGAAGGTCCTGTGGAGAAGGAGAGGGCACCAAGAACCGGCAGGTTCCCCTGAGGCTGATGGAGCACAACAGGGAGGTGGGTGGCCGAGGGAAGTGGAGGAGAGGAGGGGGGGATAGGGGTAAGGGTTGGGGGTGGGCTAGGGCGGCTCCACAGGGTGGCAGAGGTGAGGTGGGGAGAGGCTGTCCATCCGCATCTATTTTTGACCTATGTGGGGAGTGAAAAACAGGGTCAGGAACGACTCTTAGGTACTGTGGCCAGACAGTTGGAAGAGTGGTTTGGTCAAGAACAGTTTGGAATTTGGAACTGGTGCTGTTTAAAGTTCTCTACCCAGTGAAGAGGTTCCACTGATCTTTGGGTTTTATTTTTTCTTTCTATTTTGGAACCTACAGTTTTGGTTAACATGCTTTTTTATAATACATTTTAATTCCCATGAGAAACTCCAGTATTTTTACATTTTTTCCCATTCCTCTCTAAGACGGATGTCAATTATTCAGCTTCTATAATTATTTTGTAAGGCCTTGAATCAATATTGCATTAAGTCTATTCACTTTTGAAAACACTGTCACATTTGTTCGATTTTGTTTTTTTCAGTAAAGGTCTGGTATATCTCTCCTTTTGTTCACATCCCCTTTTACTTTTCCTGTTATGATTTCATACTTTTCTTGAAATAAGTCTTGCAGCTCAAAGAAAATCCCCAAGTAAATTTATTTTTGGTTTGTGGTTATAAACAGAATATTGCTCTCTTTTTATTTTATGTTTTTATTAATATGCAGTTATCTTTCACTGACAGACAGAAATGCAATTATCTTATGTGGGTTTCTTTTGACTACATTCTTACTGAATTCATTTTTTATTTCTAGCAATTTGGGGGTTGCTTTTCTTGGAACTTTCAGGTATGTAATCATGTCATCTACAGAAAGTAATATATTTTAATCATGTATTTTTATGTTCTTCCCAAATAGCTATTACCAGCCTTCCCAGTGACATGCTGGTGAACTTTCTGTCCTGCTTTCATGGGGCAAACTCTCACCCATCTCCAGTAAGTGTGACATTGCTTCCTCAATTAAATACATTTCTTATTGAAGAATAAAAATCTCCACATTGATGTTTTATTTCAAAGTTGTGAGAAAGACTAAACAATAAACTCCACTGACTGCCTTTAAGCAACTCTTAAAAAATTGTATGCTTAATTTTTTTTCTTTTTCTTTTTTTTTTTTTTGAGATGGCTTGCTATGTTGCCCGGGGTACCATGGACTCAATAGATCCCTAGCCTCAGCCTCCCAGGTATCTGGGATTACAGGGGTGTGTCACTGTGCCTAGCTGCTTTTGTTGCATGGAGTAGTCTCGAACCGCAAACCCAAGCAATCCCAAGCCTCTTGCCTCCCAGCACTTGGACAACCATCATGCCCAGCTTAAATTTCTTTTCTTTTTAAATTATTATCTTTTTAAAACATGATTTCATTTTCTCTTTTTGTAAAAATGAAAATTAGCAAATGAACTGCCAAGGGATCCAAATGCAATTATAGTTTTACTTTTTCTCTTTAGTTTTTACTAACTTTTTGCACAACATTATTATTACATCGCTGAGGACCTAAAACTTGAGAATTATTATTATGCATTCACTGATTCATTACCACCTTTAATATTTGCAAGTTGTAAAATGTCTTTTGGTTTTAATTATTTCCTTAAAGGTGATGAATAGTGATGTTCCTTTTATAACCTAATCTTTAAGCTTATTTCCTCTTTATAGGGAAGTTTATCTCCTTGACATGTCATATAAATGTTATACTTATACATTTATTCATTGGCCATATATTTATCTTTATTGCATTTTATTTTTATTTACTTTCCTTTGGTCACTAACTTGTCTCTGTAGAGAAACAGAAACAACAACCTTGTGTTAATATTTTGAAAGTTTGGAATACTATTTGAGAGTCCAGTTTTCAGTATCTGCCAAATACTACCAGATATCAAAACAACATTTTTCTGTTGAGAGTCCTATTTATATGGAATTAAAATGAGAATCAGAGAGTCCTATTTATATGGAATTACAAGGCTCAGAGAGGTTAAGTGACTTGTCAGTGTCTTACATCTACTAACTGGTAGAACCATAACTTCTAATTTATTAAATACTGTATTATTGCTTGGATTTACTTTGATTCATTCATCTTGCCTTTCAGCAATGTCTTGGAGGGTGACTAGGCCCTTAGGGATTGTCTGTTTCATAGACTTCTTCATCCCTGGTGTAGTCTTTGCCTCTGAAAGGTTCTGCTGATCAGTAATACACAACCTTCCCTTTGGTCTTCTAGAAGAGAAGCTATTAATCCATCTGATTGACTCAAGCAAAGGGGAGGCTCAGATTCAAGTATATCCCTCTCCAAAGCTGTGACGTTACCTCCACAAAGTATTTCTGTAGATGTGGCCTGGGAACCACCTGCCTTAGCGATAGCTAAGAAATTTACTACTTGCTGACTAAGCAGATTCCTGGGCCCTGTCCCTGACTTACCAGGTCAGATACCCTGGGGTTTAGGTTCCAGGAATCTGTATCTTAATAAGCCCCCCAGGTGACTCTTATGCACACTCAGCTTTCGAGAACCCCTGTCATGTTGACATGGTGTACCTCCTATGTTAACTACAGATGAGACATCTCCCATGAGCAATGTCCTTATGAGACCCTCTCCCCTCAAGTATGGCAGTCTGTGACCTACGTCTAATGACAGAAGATGGCATGGCCATGGGATGACATACCAGTAGTTCTGTTACGTTATGTGAGACTCTGCCTGAGGAGACTGGCACGGAGTCCTTTGCTGACCTTGAGAAAGCGCAGCCAAGCTGTGAGAGCCTATAAGGGGGCCACGTGCTGGGAAATGTGTGTGACCTCTGGATGTTGAGGGCAGGCCCTAGCTGACAGCCTGCAAGGAAATAGGGGCCTCAGTCCCACAACTGCAGGAACTGAATTCTGCCAACAGCCACGTGAGCTGGATGCAGACGCTGTGCTTCAACAGGCTTCCCTGACTGAAAATATGGTTTTAACTTTAGTCTCTAAGCAACAGACCCAGCAAAATCACACCTGACTCCTGACCCACAGAAACTGTGAGACAATGAAAGTCTCTTGTTTCAAGCTGCTAAGTCTGGTCATTTTTTACATGGCACTAGAAAACAAATGCATCTCCTTTGTCAAGATCCCAACTTTCATTAGCACCAGGAATAAACCACTTATAAGGCCCTGCCCCTTCCCTGAAAGATGGTTGTACCTGGAAAGTCTCTTCTTTTGTTAATAACCTCGGCCTACATTCTTTTTGTCTGTAAATACCCGATATGCATAAGCAATTGTAATATCTTGGTTACTCTATATTAATGACTCCTTTAATAAAGTCAACTGGATTTCTTTTTTTAAAAAAAAGATTTCAACTTTCTTATTATCACATTACTTATAGATGTGGGGACTGTTCTCTATTTTTAATCGTAATGCTCTTCTAAGATAAATAATGCATCCCATACAATTAGGCAATTTCAAAGACCAACAGCACCAACTATTCCAAGGATGTAGAGCAACTAGAAATTTCGTGCGCTGCTGGAGGAATTGGGAAATGGTCCCATCGCTCTGGAAAGCTGACATTTGTTTGGAGATTAACATGAACCTATCCTATGATCTAGGCATTCCACTCTTAGGTATTTATTGGAAAGAAATGAAAACATATTTCCGCTCAGTTTTGTACACAAAAGTCCACAACAACAGTATTCACATGTTCTAAGTCTATAAACAACCCAAATGTTCAACAGTTGGCTGGATAAGCCAAATGTAGGCTAATCATCCAACAGAATGCTATTCAGGAGCGAGCTAGGGATACACACAAAAACAGGATAGAGTCTTGAAATCATTATACAGTGTGCAGAAGCCAGATACATATGGTGTGATGCTATTTCTATAAAATGCAAACTAACCTCGAATGACAGAAAGCAGCCCAGTAGTTGTGGGGAACTAGGGCAGTGGAAAGGTGAGGCACAGAGCAGGCATCCAAAAGGCCACACAGTTTCCCTGAGATAAAAAGACATATTAAATTTCTTTATTTTTATTATATATATATATACATATATATATATTACATCTTTGTATTCCCTGGGGATCACCCACCACCTTCCCTCCCTGACCACTCCCTCCCATCCCCCCACCCCTGCTATTGTGTACTTTAGTTTGGTTGTTAGCTTGTTTGGACTTTTCCTCCTGGCCCTTTGCTTGTTTTTCCTATGTCCCATATATTAGTGAAACCATTTGGTTTCTTTTTCTTTCTGACTCGTTTCTGCTAAATTTCTTTATTTTTAAAGACTGATTCTGGTTGAAATTGCTTTTACCTACTGAACTGGAGGTTCACTCGGTTTAAGAAATGATCTGCAGTCAGAGGATCCTGCAATTTATAGCTGGACTTTGTGCTATGCTGTTGTCATCTCCAGAGAAGGCAATAGTGGACAAGTAACAGGCAACCGAAATATAATTAATACTGTAATTTGTAACGTTGTGAGCAAATGATATCTCCATTTCATTATGGGGCCATCACCTCAGCCTGACACGCTGTGGTTTGATTTATAACTGCCTCCCCTGGAGAATGTCACAAAATGTAAATGTGGTTTACATGTGCTATTTTTTACTTGGCATGATCTGCGAGATATCCTCAAAGGTTTTCAAAGTGCCAAAAGACCAGGAAAACAGATGAAGAGGAAAAAAGGAAAGTAAAGCATGCTTAAAAGAAACAGGACCCCTGTAACGCCTGGACCATAACATTAACCCTTTTCTTGTGTACCTCACTGACCCCACCATCAGTGGAGATGGAACTGGTACTTTCTTTTGGTAGAATCCTGATACAAGTTTAATGACAGTGAGTTATTCACCATCTATCCCTCCTGGCTAGACTATACATTTCTTAGCGTCATGGACTCAACCTGCCTATGTTGAATCCCAGAGTTCAGCCTAAAGCCTGAAACACAGTTGCTTAAAATATGTTTCTGGAATGCATGAAATGTAAATGAATGAATGAATGAAATAAAGAGCAGGATAATGAATCAATTCAAATCACCCCCTTTGTAAGCTTTTTCTGACACCATCATTTCTCCTTCTGACTCGACCCAGATTTTAGGGTCCCCCTTTATTTAATCTCTGACCTCTCTCTGGATCCTTTTCTATTCCTTCTATTGCTGTCTTACTATAAGAATATGAACTTTTTTTTTTTTTTTTTTTTGAGACTAGGTCTAGGTCTCACTATTTTGCCCCGGGAACTGCAGGCGCACGTTGCCCGGGGTACCACGGACTCAAGCAATTCCCAGCCTCAGCTTCCCAGGTAGCTGGAATTACAGGCGTGCACCACCACACCCAGCTATTTTTTGAGACTAGGTCTTGCTCTGTTGCCCCAGGCGGGTCTCGAACACACGGACTTAAGTGATTCCTAGTCTCAGTCGCACTCTAGGCTGTGCTTAAAGGCACGCGCCACCGTGCCCAGCTTAAGAGTGTGAACTCTTTAAAAACATGGAGACTCTTAGTTAATTTTATTTCTCTAGCACACCATAAACATTTAATAAATATTTATGCAGAGAATGAATAAATTCAGGTATAGGATGACAGTTATAGAGGCAGACTATTAGAAAAGGTCTGAAAGTTGTGAAGTGTTGGCTAGTATCTCTGGTCTTCTTGTCCAGAAGAGACTTGTCTCTCCAGAGGAGAAAACAGAGGGAGAAAGCATGTACTGCTGAGAGAGGCTCTGGATTCTAATTCCAGCTCTGCCACTCATTTTGGACATCGCTAAGTTTCAGTTTCCTGTACTGTAAACTGGAAGTAACTTGAATTGGAGATAAAAGTTTAGAAAGTCCCAACACAAGGCCTGGCAAGTTGTCCGCCCTCTGTCATAGCATTACCGCTGATGCTGTCAGCTGAAACTATTGTTTTGAACTCTTATTGTTGCTAAGAGGTGTAGGGGAAACAGAGAAAACTATTACATTTATAGAGCCTTGGTAGCTTTGGCGGGGTCAACACAGAAACAGAATGGAGTGGGGAGGGGCCCCCTAGTTGTTATTGTGGTGACAGTTACCATCAATTATTTAGTACCCGCTGACAGGCACATTTTCTTAAAATTGTTACATTACAACAAACCTTAACATCAACGCAATGCATAAACTGGACCTCAGATCTCTGCTCTGCGTTTCAAGGTCACAGAGCTAGTTAAGCGATTATGGTTCAACCCCAATCTATCTGATTAACGCTTGTGTTGCAGGTTTAGCTCTTATTTTATTCTGAATAACCCAGGAGCTGAGACTATTGGGCAATAAAACCAAGATTAGAGATGTGTCGAGAAGGCAGCTCTCCAGTGAAGCCAGTTAAGTCTCTAGTAAAGCCACAAGGCAGGCTCTATGTCCTGTTTATTCATCAACCTTTGCCTGTTGCTCCTACCATCAGTAAAATTGTCTTAACATTCTAAACAACTGAGCTTGTGCTGAGCCAGATGGACTGCACTGGGTGTGGGGAGCGGCTCCTTGGGGAAAAAATCTCCACCCATTCCTGTCCCTTCCCGAGCAGAAAGTTAACAGTGGTTTTAACTTGCTTGGAGGGGCTGCCCACAGTCTGACTTGTCACACGAATAGGCAAGTTGGTTTGCATCTCCCAGCACACATCGAATGTTTACCTTAGCATACCATACATTCTCCAAGCATGCTGGACATGGAAACTCACCCCAGGCCCGGCTGTCCCAAAGCTTCATCTGGCTGCAGTCTCTCTGACCCTTTCTCTAGCACACAGGCTCATCCCGGTCAAAGACTTGTCTTCAGCAACTCAAAACAGAGAGCCTAATTCTGAATCCCCATGGACTCTTTGCTACGGTCCATCCACGCGCCTTCTCTCTGCCCAGATGGTTGGAAATGTGTTTCCTTGGGACTCAACTCTGCCCTGAGCTGAGAGTTTAAATGAACAAAAGCTGTATTACCTTTGGGCGTCAGTACAATGTGGTGTCAGGATTCAGAGGGTTAGGAGCTTGTGCCGCTTCTTTGAAACCTCTCACCTTTGTATATGTGTCTGCCCCACAGAGTCCTGCTGAAAATAAACAAGTTGTCCTGTGGGTCTTCGCTGCAGGAGGGGTACAAGGCACAGATACAAACTGAGGGAGCTTTTCTAAACAATGCTATCTATTTACTCAGCAAATATTTACCGAGCAACATGGGAAGAGGAAGGGCATTCCAGGAAGAGGGAATAGCTTCAACAAAGCTGAAGAGAGGGAAAAACCAGGGGTCTCTCTGGGATTAAAAACCAGGGGTCTCTGAGATTTAGAGAGAAAATCTGAGGAGGAAGTGATCTCGAAAAGCTGTGTTTGGCAAAGGAGGGGGGGTTTGTTTTAAGGCGCAAGAGGGAGAAAAGGAAGATTTTGAACAAGAGGTGAACATAATTAAAACCACTCATTAGAAAAATTAATTTGGCAAATTTAAGTCAAGCAAACTTGGGAAGGGGGGGAGGGACAAAAAAGATCCAGAGTCAGTAGAAAGAAGGAGATAATAAAAATAAGGGCAGAAATGAATGAAATAGAGATCCAAGACTATGCAAAAGATCAATGAAACTAAGAGCTGGTTTTTCAAAAAGATAAACAAAATAAATATGCTTCTAGCTGGGCTAGTGAAAAAGAGAAAACATTTACAAACAGTCACAAATGAAGGGAGAAATCACTTCAGATGGCACGAAATGCAAATGATTTTGAGGTTACTTAGAGCAGCTTTATGCCAGTAAGTTCAGTAACACTGAAGAAATAAATCAATTTCTAGGTGGACCGAGTCTACCAAGACTAAGCCAGGAAGAAGCGGATGAATTGAACAAAGGAACCACAGGATGGGAATTGAAGCAGTATTTTAAAATCTTCTGGAAAGCAAAATTCAGGGGCCAGATGATTTTTTTATCAAACTTTTATTTATTTTTAATTAGTTAAATTTTTTGCATAATTGTTGATCCCCTTGGGTATGCCACTCCCCCCTTCCCTCCTCCCCACTCTGGTTACTCCAACTCGCTGTTTCTTCCATCATGTTTTAGCCCATAGGTCTCATCCTTTCCTGAAGCATTGTCCTTTTCCTGGGCAAGGATCTGGATTCCTGGGGCCCAGTAGATTGTGTTGTTTAGATTTTGATTCTTAACTTTATCAAACTTTTAAAGAAGAAATTATGCCCGCCTTGCTCAAATTGTTTTAAAAATACAAGACAACGGAGTATTCCCTTTGTCATTTATGATGCCAACGTTCCCTGAATACTGAAACCAGACAACCACAGCAGAAGAAAAGAAAATCATAGGCTGTTATCCTGGATGAATATCAGTGTAAATATTTTCAGCAAAATACTAGAAAATCAAATTCTACAGTAAGTCACGGGGATTACATACTGTGATCAAGGGGGATTTGTTCTAGGGCTACAAGACATCGTCTAAGTTAACTACAGAAGTCAGGAAAAGAATGGAAGACCAAAAAAGGAGAAAAGAACAAAGAGAGTAAATAAATAGTAACAAATATGAGCTATTAATCCACCCATATCACTTTAAATGTCCAGGACCTAATACAACAGCTAAAAGACAGAGGTTAAAAGGATCAAATATTAAGATCCAACTGTTCTTTACAATAAACACATTTTAGATATAGAGTATTAAAAATATAAATGCAATTATAAGAGGAAGGGAAAGATATATCATAATAATACTAGTCAAAGAACAGAGGCAGTGGCTTATTTCTGATTAGAAATAGAAGACCTTAGAGGTTATCTAAGTTGTTTCATATATCAATAGCTTGTTCCTTTTTAGTCGATTCTATAGATGAACCAGTTTTTTAAACCCATGTCCTCTCTGACATTTGGATTGTTTCAATTTTTGGCACCTATGAATAGAGCTGCTACAAATAATCCTGTATAAGCTCTGCATATGTGTGGACATAAATTTTCATTTCTCTAGGGTAAAGGCCTATGAGTGTAGCTGGTGGGATGTGGTTATTTATGTTTCATTTTATAAGAATTTGTCCAGTTGCTTTGTGGTTTGACGATACTATTTTGCATTCCCACCAGCAATGTACTAGAACAATGTTCCAGTGTACAGGAATATCCTCATCAGCACTTGGCATTATCAGTATTTTAATTTTAACCTTTCTAACACATGCCATATTATCTCACTGAGGTTTTAACATATATTTTCCTAATGGCTGATGATACTGAGTGTTCTTTCATGGGCTTATTTACTTTATTTACTCTCTTTACTAAAATGTTTAAATCTTATTCTTCTTCTGGTTGGATTATTTGCTTTTTTTTTTTCTGTCAAGTTTTGAGAATTCCTTGTATAATCTTGATACAAATCAATTTATTGGAAATATGATTTGCAACTATGTTCTTCCAGTCTGCAGCTGCTCATTTCATTCTTCTTAAGTACTTCTTTTACAGCAGACTTTGTTAGCTTTGTTAAGTTCAGTGTATTCATGTTTTTCTTGTCAGGTCTAGAACTCTTTGCCTAAGCATAGGTGATGAGCATATACTCCTAGGTTTTCTTCTACAAGTTTTGTAGTTTTATTTTTTAGAGTTAAATGCCATTAAGAGTTAGTTTTGTATACACTGTAGTTTGTTTTTCTGTATGTGGATATTCAACAGATCCAAAATGGGAAAAACTATCTTTTCTGCAATGAACTGTCTTTGTGCCATGAGGAAACATCAACTGACCATATTTCTGCCTACTTCTAGATTCCCACTTTGTTTCAGTGACATATGAATCTTCCCTGTTTTCAATATTTCACTATTTTGATTATTTTAACTTTATAGTTAAGTTGTAAAATTAGGTTGTATCATTTCCTCAGTTTTGTTCTTTTCCAAAAACTTTTAAAATAATCTTATTCCTTTACTTCTCTGGATAGGTTTTAAATTCTGGTTCTTGCATATCTACCAAAAATCTGTTGAAGTTTCTGTTAGAATTGAATTAAATTTATTTATCAATTTGGAAAGAATCAGATTCATACTTTATTCAGATCCTCTAATTCCAGAATGTCATAAATTTCTCCATTTAGTTAGGTTCTCTTTGATATCAGTGTTTTACAGTTTTCAAGATATAAGTCTTATATGAGTTTTAGAATATTCATATGTAAATATTTATCCTTTTTAGCTATTATAAACAGTATTGGTTTTTTGAATGTTGGCTTCTGTTTTTTATAGTTATTTTAGATAAATGATTGATTTATCTATATTTATAGCCTTAGTCTAACAACCTCACTTACTAGTTCAGAAAATTGAGTGATTTCTTTGTGTGTAGGTGAATTCTTTGGATTTCTCTGTGAATAGAGAAAGTTTTACTTCTTCTGTTCTAATCCAATGCATTTCTTTTTTAAAAAAATAAGTGCATGTTGAAGGTTGCCAAATACTTTTTATGCATCAATTGTTGTAATTCTCTGGCTTTTTCTTTAAAATGGTAAATAGGGGGATTACATTGATTCTCAAATATTGAACAGACCCTTCATTCCCTGATAAATGCAACTATGGCATGGTATATTATTATTTTTTATTTTATTATGTTGTTGGGTTTTATTTTCTAATATTCCTTTGAGGATTTTTTTTTTAAAGGCTAGAACCTAAGAAATGACAAGGATTCTAAAAACATCCTGATCGAATAGTCCCTGAATTCTGAGCCAGTGGCATTTGCTGGGTTGTGAATTGGATGTAATTTCTTTTGTTTTGCTCCTGAATCCAAAATACAGATGGTAGTCACGTTGGCAGCAGTGATAGCTGACTTTTGTAATCTCACTATCTTATTGCCAGTTATTAAAATTCATCTTCCCTGTTGACACATTTTCAGTGATTGATGGAATAAATGTTCACATTTCCCTACAGCTGCACCAACAAACTGATCACTCTTTTTTCTTCTTCTGTTTTGTAGCCACACCTAGAATGGAACAAAATCCACCAACTAGGTGAGTCAAGGTTTCTGTGCAGTTCACAACTCTGCAGATTCCAGGGTCTAGGGGTATTTCTATTTCCTCCTCTTGCAGAAAGGTGCAAGGCCGGGCATGGTGGCGCATGTCTGTAAGCGGCAGGCTGGGAAGCCGCGGCCGGGGCCAGGGATTGCGGTTCGAGCCCGCGGAGGGGCTCAGAGCGAGACCTGGTACCCATAAATAGCTGGGCGTGGTGGTGCGCGCCTGTCATCCCAGCTAATGGGAGGCTGAGGCTGGGGGTAGCTTGAGCCCGGGATACCACAGGCAACAGGAGCCTGTGGTTCGCTGGGCAATATAGCTAGACCTACTCTCCAAAAAAAAAAAGGCTTGCAGAAAGGTACAAAGAATCCAGATAACCTCAGGCCTCTAAGTAAGCATGGTGTTTGGCCACAGAGATATTCTAAGCCCAGTAGTCCTCAGGTAAAGGCCAGCCTGGGTTGTCAATGTGAAGGTAGACAAAGGGGGAACTTCCCACAGGTAGCTCCTGTCCAAATGATGGGCAGAATAGGTGAAAAATCACCTATGCATTTATTTCATGCTCAAAAACTAATTTTCCCTACGTATTAATATAGTCCAAATATTGAGGGTTTTCTATGAAATTGTGTGAGATTAAATTATAAACACATTAAGACATTTAGAATTCACGTGGTACTTTTGTATTATTTTATATTGCAAATATATATATACACATATATTATACATCATTGTCTACCCTGAGGTTCTCCCATCACCTTATCACCCATGCACCATCATTTTAATCTCTTGTGCCTATCTCTCCCCCGATTTTACCCTCTTCCCCCTCTCTTGCTCTATGCTTCAGTTCTGTTGGTAGTTTTAAATTTTTTTGTCTGTTTGTTTGTTTTCCCTGTATCCCTCATATAAGTAAGACCATCCGACATGTGGTGCTTTTTATACACCCAACACTGCTAACCATTTCACATACAATCACTTATTTCATTTTGACAAAACCCATAAAGGCAGGCGTCATCATTGTCTCAGTTTTATTAGGAAACTGTTGTGAGGGGCTGCTTAGGAATATGGACAGTCCCACTTGTGCAATAAAAAATATGTGAAAATACAGTATTATATGGTGGTGAGGTTCCCCCACTCTAAGCCTGGAGTTTGGGGGTGCATAGAGAGGGTTTCACTTTTGCTACATATGCATCTGTTTAATTTTTGTAGAAGGATTATTTGTAACATTTAAAATTACACTTCAACTCACAAAAAACGGTAAAGCTCACTTATTACAGAATGTTCAGAAAAAGAAAACAAGCAAAAATGAGGAAATAAAAATGACTTATAATCTAGCACACAGAGGAAATAGGCATTTTGGTATTTACCTTTTTGGTTCTTCTGTGTATAAATACGTAATTTTATGTTTACCCCCAAAAAGTCTGTGTTCACCAGGTCACACAGCACAGTCTTTACCCTATTTCTAACTCCCTGCTGCTGACTTTTTGTTTTGCTATTGCAAGTGGAACGGGTGGTCAATTGAACATTTAATGTGGCAGAATAACCTGATTGAGAAATCAGTCATATCTACTTTTCTTGGCTGTGGACTCTTCAGGGAAGAATGTGAAGTATTTTTCCCACATCCTCCCAGGAGGACTGCCAGGGCTCCCAGTCCTGAGGTCGAAGAGGACTGGACCTGGTCTTCCATTTGGGGACTGGAAAACTTACCTGTGGTCAGTGACTTCCAGCACCGGGAAGAATGTGGATGAGCCTGCGTGTCCACAAGTGGCAGAAGTTGAGACTCAAATGGCACACACAGTCCCCCGCACCACCAGGGGGAGGGGAGATAAAACCCCCCTATGGAGGGAACTGTGAGGAGATTGCTGAAAGAAAGTTGCACGTGGCTAGCTGCTGGAGAAATGGCCCCGGGCAGGAAGGTCCGGGCATCCATGCAGTTCCAGGAGCAGCTGCCAGTGGGGCCTTCGGCCCTGTAGAAAGAACTAGTTAGTGCCGGGCACGTGGCGCATGCCTTTAAGCACAGCTACAGAATGCAGCTGAGACTAAGTATCGCTTGAGTCCACTGGGTTCAAGACCCGAGACCCTGTCTGGGATAACAGTAAGACTCAAAAAAACAACTGGGCGTGGTGGCGCACACCTGTAACCCCAGCTACCTGGGAAGCTGAGGCTGGGGATTGCTTGAGTCTGTGGTACCCCGGGCAACATGAGCCTGCGGTTCCACGGGCAAAAAACAGCGAGACCTAGTGGAAAGAAAGAGGAAGGAAGAGAGGAAGGGAGGGAGGGAGGCTTCTTTGCTTTCTTTTGTTTGTTAAATCCAGTAAACCAAGGGAAGAACCCCTAATAATGATAGGAAACTTCTCACTACCTCTGAATGGGACTTGCAACCAGATTTAAATAAACTTGGGTAAGTAAATATTAGCATTTCTTTCCCATCGTGAAATTAACCGTTATCCATTCCTCCCACGCCACACCACACCACGAGGAACATTCAAGTGGCTAAATGTCCGTGTACATCCTTGACCACGGTTCGTTCATTTCAAACATCTTGGGAGGAGTGGCGAGGGGTGCCAGGTCAGCTCGGGGCATTGAAAGGGGGTGAAGGGTCTTGAGCTGGGTCAGGACAGAGCAGCATGGGGGAACCTGGGTCCGCCCTCATTCCACCATGAACGTGATTCTGAGCCCCCAGCCTCTAGGTTCTGGTCTGTAAAGCTGTATGTCCAGAACCACTGGGAACCACTGGTCTACAGGACATGGACACGGACTCACTGACAAGCTAAGAGACGTATGCAGGGAGAGGTCAGCTGCCCAGCATTCTCCATGCGCCCCTGTCAAGATGGATCACGGCCCCGCTGAACACGCTGGGTGCCATGTGGCCACAGTTGAGTGCTCCCCATTCCCTCCTTGGCCTTCCTTGCTGCCTGCTGCAAGCCCAGGTTTCACTGAGCCGAGCAGCTCTCCCCCGCAGGGCCCCGCCCCCGTGTGGTTGCTACTCAGGAAGCCCTCCTGCCGGCCTGTGCCAGCGCCCTGAGAGCAGAGGTGGGCCTTGTGCCATCCGTGAGCCCCAGGGGACCCAGCCCAAGCCCCACCGGTCCCGTGCAGCCAAATGTTTTGTGGAACTAAAGTTGGGATCTGGGCCTGGCCAAAGTTTCAGGCTATTTCAGGCTCTGAGGTGGGTGGGGTGAGGAGGGGAGCCCTGGGGTGGGAGATGAAAGTCCTGAGCCATATGCTCCCCTGTTTACCAGCTGGGCCAGCCTCTCGTGCCTCCCGCTCCCCCGGTACTAGCCTCACCCCCAGTCTCTGCAGGAGGGAAACTGCGTCCTGGGACTCTGTACCCCCAGACCTGTGGGCTCTGGAAGGCCCTTCCTCCACCCACGCCCTCCCTGGGTCCCTATAAAGAGGGCAAAGGCGCAAGCCAGGCTGCAGGAAGTGGCCCGAGGGGCAGTGGGCGAGGCCCTGGATTGGCCCTGGTTCTTGCTCTTCGTCTGAAAGGTTTTGTTGACCCTTTGTCCAGGCTGTTTGGAGTGTGGCAGTGGCATGAGCTCATGCGAGGGCCGAGGAGCTCTTTCCTCACTACCACAGAATAGGACAGACGCTGAGGGTGGGGAGGCCAGAGGTTAACTCTTTTCTTGAGGCTGAAGCCAGGTTTGCCTTGAGTCAGGTAGAGTTTTCACCCCTCAAAAGGTTGCCCAGGCAGAATCCTCCCCCTCACAGAGCAGAGGAGGGTGGTGTTAATGATGGGACCCACCAGCATGAGGGGCCACCTCTGGAACCCAGGTCAGTTCTGGGGAGGACTAGGAGGGTGAAATGGTTAATGGCTTGTTGAGAAACAGGGAGAGTCCCTCCTCCAGGGGCCCAGCTGGCTGCAAAGTCAGGATCGGAGGCTCCAAGAGTGATGCAATGGAGCCCCCGCCCTGCACACCAGAGAGGCTGAGGAAGGAGGCTCCCCCAGCAGCAGCCGCCACTTGCTTCCCCCCAGCACCAAAAACCAGGCCCAGTGCAGGGCCTTTGGGACAAGGCCTCGACACCCACGACGGGGGAAGTTAGAGCTTTTGCCTATCCCACCCTACCCAGCCCCAGTGCTTTCCATCATGCACATCTCTCTACTAGGCCCCAACAGGGTATGCGATCAGCCTGGCCAACCTGTCTCATCCCATACCCCCATGTATCCAGTCCTGGAGTTGGCCATATCTGTGAGAGGTCAATAGGTCGTGTAGTATCTGATCCGGGCAAACAGACACCTCCACCTTGCCAGCCTAACCGCCATGGTCCTGGGAGAGATTATCTGCCAGGGCGTTTTCTGGAAACTTCTAAGAGGAGGACAACTCCGACTGGGTTAGTCTAACTTAACTCTGAAGACAAGTGATCGTCCTCCCCCACAGCCCAACACATACCCTCCCTGGTTTTGGCCCTGTCTTAGGGGTGCTTTGCAGATAGAGCACATGGAGAGAGGAAGGAGGGGTCCCTCTCTGAGTGGGTATGGGGAGAGCCTGGATTTTCTGACAGGGTCCTGCTTTCCAATCCTATGTCCCTGAGGACAGGGAAGGTGCCTTCCTCTTGGCAGTGGCTGGCTGGTGCCCGTGGGGACATGGAGCCTGCATTCAATAAACAACTGGCCGGCAAAGACGTGGGCAGAAACTGATGTCCTGGCGGGCTTTGCAGTTTCTACTTTTCTGATAAACTCATCACCACCCACCCACCCAACACACACAAACAGGCAGATCAAGTACACAGAAAAGAACAAAGTAGCGTGAAGAATCATCAGAACAGATTCCTTGAAAGTTGTTTACAACAACGGCTGCCTTTTCCGCCTTCATCTGAATGGGCTCCAGTTTTAGGAACTGAAGAAAGATACAACAGGGCCCCTGATGCAATCCAGAAAAAAGCATTTGAGCTTTGAGAGGCAGCTGGACGCATGGTAGTCAGAGCATGGCCAGGCTGGGCCAGGAAGGTGGCTAGGACAATGCCAACCCTCCTTTTTGGGAAGTGTAACGCTAGTGTAAACAAGTGCGAGGTCACCCCTGACTGCAGAGAGGAGGTTTCTGGTGCTGCCTGGCATTCTGAGAAGCAGGGCACAGCAAACATTCCAGACTGTGGATGGTAGCACCTCCCCCTTGCAGATGTTTAGCCTGGTTCCACATCCTAGTGACTTACATTTGCATAATACTTGCAGACTTGTTCAAAGCACTCTTGTAATTATAATTTTGTTAGGTGGGCTCTACCGTGAGCCCCCCCCCCCCCCCCCGCACCCCCCCCCATGGAGAGCTATCACCTGACTGGCATGAGAAAACCGAGGTCCATAAAGGCCTTGGCTTCCAGTAGCCAAGTGGGTAGCTGAGTCAAGATTGGAGGCCCTCTTGGTCTGTCCATTTGCCTGGTGGACCTTTCTCCTTTCCCCCAACCACGAGTTTCCCACAATAGGACCATCGGGAGTTGTGCACACAGGCACACAGACACACACACACAGACACACACACACAGACACAGAACGCTGCAAGGAGGCTTCCTCTAGTCCTTGCTTCTAAAGCCAGGACCCAATATGGGCAGTATTAAATGTAGGCATTGATGCCATTAATTGTGTCTGGAAAACACAGAGGTAAAAGAGGCCTAAACAGGATAAGGGTGTTTTTACTTTGTTGAAAACCCCAGGTGCTGAAGAGGATGTGTAGAGGGAAATTGGAGTCTTTGACTTTTAGAGAGGAGAAAGAGAGAGAGAGACAGACAGACAGACAGATAAAAAGGAAAGGAGCAGAGACTAGGGAGAGAGACTTATGGGGAAAGGAGAGATGAGAATGATGGGCTGGTAGCCAAAGTGACCAGGCTAGGCAGAAGCCCCCTGGAAAAGTGAGCTGGAGGTGGCACAGAGCCATGGTGGCCAGCAGAAGAGTGGCCGATGTGGAGAGTGTGGCACCGCAGCAAGGTGGCATAGTGAGCTGGTATCTGGAGATGGCCAGGGATTTGGAAAGCTGATTTGTGCATCAGCAATTGTGGAAGAAATTTGAAGACTTAGAGAAGCGGAACAGCTCAAAACACTGGAGAAGAAGCAAAGAGAAGACGCTAGAGAAAGACTGGGCTTGGCAGAGTGCCTGCCTCAGGTTGGGAGGGGCAAAGGGGCACCATTATGGACATGTGTCTTTGGGATCTTTGGGCCTAAGAATGGTGACTGGAGTAAGATAACTGGCCACTTTAAGGACTTTTTGTTTTCCCTGTTAATATTCCCTTGTAAATTAAACCCTGTTGTTAAACTGCATTTGGCTGGCAACTGCTATGCATGGGTGGTCCATATCTGAGGGAACCTGAGTGACAGAAGCCTCATTTTGAATGTGGCTTGTTGGTTAGAGGCTTCTGCCCTTTTTGACCCAATTTCACTTACAGCCAAGACAATTGTCCCTCTGCTTATGTTTTGCTCCTTTTCTCTGGCAGGTCCTTGGCCCTGTGGCTCAACCTTATCTGTTTTGCCCGAAGGCCATTCCCACCCCAATCCCTACCCGGATACTCTATTTATACATCACTGGGCTGAGAACAAGTCAAGCGCCCAACAATAGTGACACGCTTCAGCAAGCTCAGTAAGCGTGGGGCACTGGGAAACACTGGCAAAGATTGGTCCCAATGCTCTCTGCATGTGGTGATGTGTTTGCCAGTTATCGTAATTTGATCAAAGCTGAATACAAAGGACATGTGCCTGCCTCTCACAGGTATGTAAAGATGAGCTTCTGCAAACTGATAAGAGCCAGCAGTGAACTGTAAAAGCTGTGACGGGACAACGAACGAAAACATACAGCAAGGGAGGGAAAGAGGTGAGATCAGGGGAGGGACAAGGACAAACACAAGAGTTCAAGATGATGGTTCATGGGTGACATGGTGGGAGAACCTTGGGGTAGACAATGATGTAAAAAAATATGTATATATATATATATATATATAACTGTAAAAAGCTGTAAAGAGCCAGACATGGTGGCGCACGCCTGTAGTCCAAGCACTGGGAGGCAAGAGGCCTGGGATCACTTGAGTTCACAGGTTTGAGACTACCCCAGGCAACATACTGAGACCCGGTCTCAAAAAAGCAGCTGGGCATGGTGGTGCATGCCTGTAATCCCAGCTACCTGGGAGGCTGAGGCTGGGGATCACCTGAGTCCGTGGGATTGGGACTACCCCGGGTAACACAGCGATACTAGTCTCAAACAAAACAAAACAAAAAACTGTAAAGAGATTTTTATCTTAACGGTATTTTCCTTCCTATAAGGATTATATTCAACATGTAAATAAATAGTAAAGTGAGTAATAATAAATATGATCCTCATAAGCAGAGGTGTGGGCAGAGAAAGAGGAGTTGTTCTCTGCCCTGGCGGACTGTTCGTCTTCTCAAAGGGGCATGCCTTGCAGAGGAGGAGGGAGTGGCCAGAAGTGGACCATGAAGGATGTCCGTGGGAAATGAGAGCCCAGCAGGCCTGGGGGGAGCAGCCCCCAGAACTGGGAAGATTCAGCTTGGATCTGCTGTCCCTTCAGGCCAGCAGGACAGATGAGCAATCTGGAATCGGGGGCACCCTTCACATCAACTGCCACGTCATGCCAGGAAGTGTTGAGCATGACAGCTCTGGGGCAGAGTGAAGATGGGCTGGGGCTGTTCTGCTGGAGGTGGAGCATGGAGCTATTCACTGTTCACCTGTTTTCGTGTTTCTGTTACCACCCCTGCTCCTCTGGGTGATCGTAAATAAAGATCTTGCTGCCCGGGCCCGGTGGTGCATGTCTTTAATCCCAGCCTTAAAGACATGGAAGGGAGGGAGGCTGAAGCTAGGAATCACCTGAGTCTGTGGATTCAAGACCTGCCCGGGACAACATAGAGAGACCTAGTCTCAAAAACATAGTTGGGTGTGGTGGCTCGTGCCTGTAATGCCAGCTACCTGGGAGGCTGAGGCTGGGGATTGCCTGAGTCCGGGTTCCCAGAGCTCATCAGGAATCTGGACTACTCAGATCTGATCCTGGATCAGGACTACCTGGGCAACTTGGCAAGACTTAAGTCTCAATAAATAAATAAATAAATAAATAATAAAGATCTTGCTGCACCTTTCAATGCAGAAGGCCTGGCCCTCGCAGCTGCAGGGTGTACAGGAAGAGCACAGTCATGCTATGGTGGGGTGCCAGATGGCAGAGAGCTGGTGGAGGTGAGGGGTGCCAGCCTACCTTAGGTCTCAGGGGATGGTGCCCTTCACAGACACACCAACCTCCACGTTTCTGAAACTGACTCCTTATCTCGGTAGCCCCTCCACCCAGACCTGCTTCCCCTCCTGTACACCCTGTTCCTGCGACCTCAGCGCCAGCCACCCACAGCTCTCAGTGCTCTGCAGACCTGGCTCCAATGTCGGCTCTCACACCGCCCAGCTTTGCACCCGGGTCCCACCCACACTGAAATATTTATGTTCAGGTAGTGTGCCAAGATGTTCCTTTTCTCAGGCTAGTCCTGCAGCCTGGAACCCTTCCCTGCCTGTATACTTGCTTCTCTGCCAAGAGTCCAATCAGGTGTCCTCCCTGGATGAAGCGTTCTTGCTCATTCCCCAAATCCTACCTGCCCCCTACAGGTAGCAACCGCACATCACCGGCATCTGTGGCTTCAACATCCAGCGCTGCTCCCCGCACGTCCTCAGCAGTCAATGCACATTTCAAGAATTAAAAAACAAGCAACTGAGCGTGGACGCGAGCTTTTTTTTTTTTTTTTCTTGAGACTAGGTCTCGCTATTTTTGCTTGTGGCACCGCAGGCTCTTGTTGCCCCGGGTACCACAGACTCAAGCAATCCCTAGCCTCAGCTTCCCAGGTAGCTGGGATTACAGGCACGCACCACCACTCCCAGCCATTTTTTTGGAACTAGGTCTCGCTATGTAGCCCCAGGTGGGACTTGAACCGTGATCCCCAGTCCCAGCCGCACTTCCATGGGCTGGCGCTTACACCACCGTGCCCGGCTTGGAGGAGAGCTTTTGGCATGGACAAACTTGTGGATCTGATGTTATCAGATCCAGCCCACAGGTGGTACCTAGTGTCACGCCTTTTCTGGTGACAGCATCTCCCAAGTCACAGCTGCCCTCAGGCTGCCTATTCTAGAGCCCCACTAGTTTGCAGGTCCTAGGAGATGCCCCACACCACCCCCCCACCCCCCCATCCCCCACCCCGGGGAAAGATGCACCTGTCTTTGGGTCTCTGTCCTCTGTCTACTCCAATGACAGCCCCTGGCGCTCTCCTCTGTGTGTGAGTCATGCTGTCCGGGGGAGTGGCTCACCCACCTGACTGCCCTGAGACAGTGGTGGGAGGTGGGCTGAAGCCACCTATGAGAGTCAACCCTGACTGAGCCAGGAGAGAGCACCGAGGCATGGCGGGAGTCTACAGTGGCTCTTGCTGCTCTCACGTTATCTCAGGCTCTGGCTAGGTGATCTCCAGCCACGTGTCGGTGAGAAGATGACAATCACCCATGTCTCCTGCAGTGGGCCTATTTCCAGGACGGCCCTTGGTTCCAGACTGCCTTTCCATCAGGACAGGGAGCGTTGCCCCTCCTGACTTGAGTCTGAGCTCCCCAGCTGCCCTAGTCCATCTCTCGGGTCTCCCTTTGAGCCAGGCACACAGATAAGTGGGGTTGGACCTGCTGGTTTCCTTGGCTCAGGCTGTTCAGGTCCTGCCTTCTCCAGACCAGCCTTCCTTTCGCCACCCTCAGCATCTGGATGCTCATATGCCTGGCAGAACTGGGGGGCTAAAAGCAAAGCCCCTGGATAATGGGTGTTTCGAAAGCAAACCCCAAAGACAGGCAGGCAACACGTAAGCAAGACACAACACAACAGAATACAACCTTTCCTGTGCCATGTGTTGTTTTCCCACCCAAGGTATGTGGAGTTTTCACCTCTACCTCTGTTCTTGTTTTTTTTTTTTTTTTTTTTCGGAGACTAGGTCTCGCTATGTTGCCTGGTGTCCTGCAGATTCAAGCGATCCCCAACCTCAGCTTCCCAGGTAGCTGGGATTACAGGCATCTGCCACAGCACCCGGATGCTTTTTCGAGACCAGGTCTCACTATGTTGTCCGGGGTAGTCTCGAACCTGTGAACTCAAGAGATCCCCAGCCTCTTGCTTCCCAGCGCTTGGACAGCAGGTGCTTGCCACCACACCTGTCTGCCTTTGTTCTTTGAGCCAGCGGCTCTGATCCCTGGGTTGAACAGTCTGGAGAAAGTCATGAGAAGGAAGCAACAGAAATCCATGTGGTCCTATGTGCCAAGAGAACTCGGGGTGGGGTGTAGGAGGGAGGGACAACAGGGGTGGCTCCTGGCAGCATTGGGAGGTCGCAGGAAGGTGCCAACTTGCCCTCCATATACTTGAGTCTGGATGTCTGCTTCTCGGTTCCTCCATCCCCCCTGCTAATGGAATAGCCCTGAGAGGGAAGTCGGGAAGTCTGAAAGAGCAAGCAGGTGAGCAGATCCTAGTAGCTAAACACCAGGATCTACAGACATGTGCATCCTTCCAGGCCAGTTTGCAGTGTATTTTAAAAGTATGACTTCAGGAGCTGGGTGATAGGTCCATGGGTTTTCTGACAGGATTTCTAGGGTCCCACAGGTTAGCATATCACACTCCACAACCTTGAACACCGTGTGTGTTGGGCGATGGGGAGGTCATTTCAAACACCTTTCTTGAAAGACTTAACTGGTAGGTTCCTGGAAGGTGGGATGGGGGAGAGTGGTGGTGCAGGAAAAAGACATTGCCCTCAGCACAGTAGAGAGAGTTAAATCCATCTTCCCAAGAGTCCTTCAAGCTGGGGAGGGGGAGGAATGAAAAAGGAAGCTGGGAAGTTAGAGGACCATAGGCCAGGGAGTTTTGTGGGGTGGTGTGGCCAGCAGAAAACCAGAAAGCCAAGAAACCTTTTCAGAACATTGCAAAAATGTGATTTTAAATTGTTTTCTGGCTGATGTAATCTCTCCCGTGGCCCACAAACCTTCATTAAAAGTTCTGCTACATGTTACAGCATTATTTTTGTGGTTGTTTTGGAAAAGGGGTGGGGGTTGAAAGAAGGGGTAATGTTCCATTGAACCAAAGAAGCAGCCACAGACAAGTGAATAAAACTTCAGATGACACAGAAAACTCCAGCCAGAGGTAACTAGGGAAATCTAAATTCCTTCCCTCTCACCTCCCAGTATTCACAGAAATTCCAAGGAGAACTTTCTGCAGGACACGGGGGTTCCTGCCAAAATCACTGGACTCTCAGTGGACAAGCTACCTCAGCTGACATTAGGTTACAAACAGGCTTTGCAGCCTAAACAGTGCCACTAAGCCCCGCAAAACAAACCCTGTCCAGCACCTTTTACGATGTGGGCCTTACCGGGCAAGGCACATAGTAGGGAAAATGGCATGAAAGGTTTGTGAAGGCCCTGGGTAGTGTGCCAGGAGGCGGCAGAGTCTAATGCTTGGAGGGAGAAGAGGGATGGAGCAGGAAAGCCATTTCACTTCTGCCCCTTATCCTCCGTCTAGTTAGCCCCATCCCAAAGGCCAGATAGCATAAGTCCTGCAGCCTGAAAGGTCTCCTAAACAAGGGGTGGTGGAGGAGGTCACAAAGGGCTGAGCAGAAACCACGCTGCACTGAGTCTGCTCTGCCTACCCTAGGGAGTCAAACACTGTCCCTTGGGAATGGGCTTCTGGGCCAAGGAGCCTGGGGTGGGAGCAGTGAGCGCATGGGTTATCTCAGGCTCCAGATGTTTCCCAGGGCTGCTATAGTGTGAGTCGTGTGGGGCGCTGGTCTTTGCTCCCAGGTATTTCCCTTAAGCCCTGCAGAGGCCTTGCCGGACACCCCATTGGCCAAAGGCTCCCCCAGTTCCGCCGCATCCTCGCGGGGCCCTAGCGCCGCTCACAGGGCTGATGGCGCCACCTGGTGGCGCCCAGGAGCCGGCGCAGTCTGTGAGCCCCACCAGGAACGCGGAACATTGAAGGCGTGGCTTCGGCGGCCCAGGCCAACGAGGTGACGTCACGAGAGCGCGCCGTTTCTCCCCGCCTCTTCTCCCGCCCCGGAGCTGCCAGTCCTTGACGTGGCGTCACCTCCCTCTGCCCTTACTTTGCGTGCGTGTCTGCGTGCGGCGGAGGCGGCGGCGCGGGCCGGTCCGAGCTGGGCGCTGCTGCTTGGGGGTTGCTCAGCTGGCCGCCGTCGCTGTCCGGCTGCCTGGGACTGCCGAGCCGCCCGGCTTCGGCCCCCGCACCTCGGCTCCGGACGCAGCTGGGCGCTGGGCCCGGCCGGGAGGGTGGGCTCGCGCGTGTTGGAGGGCGCCGCGCGGGCGGGCGGGCGGGCGCCCGTGAGGGAAAGAGGCGGGGGCGGCGGGTCAGCCGCGGGCCGGGCCGGCCGGGGGATGTCGATGCCTGACGCGATGCCGCTGCCCGGGGTCGGGGAGGAGCTGAAGCAGGCCAAGGAGATTGAGGACGCCGAGAAGTACTCCTTCATGGCCACCGTCACCAAGGCTCCCAAGAAGGTGCGGGGGCTCCGGGAGGCGGCGGGGGCCCGGGCCGGGGCCTCCGGGAAGGGGCGCGAGCGAGCCCGGGGCTCGGGCTCCGGCTAGTTGGGGACTGTGGGGGCGAGGTCGGAGGTGACCCGCGACGACGGAGGTGGCGTGAGGGGGGCGGGTGAGCGGCCCCGGGCCTATCCCGAGCTGGAAAGGCCGTCCCTGACCTCACTTTCCTTTGTCCCTCGGACCTACTCCCCGGGATCATCTTGAAACCCAGCAGGGCCAGGCCTTAAATTTGCCGCTGACTCCCCTGGATGAGGGGCCTTGGAGATTGGGGGTGGGGTGGGCCACTCAGCTGACCCCTGTGACCAGGGCCAGGGAGAGGGGCGTCCAGGAAATCTCCCACCGATGACTGGGTAAATGTGGCAGCGCTGCTTTGGGCATGTCTCTGGGAGCAGTGGCCCGTTCATCCAACAACCGCGTTCTGCCCGAGAGGCCAGAGGAAGAAATGCCGCCTCCCTCCTTGTATACAGGTGAAAGCAGGGCAGCCCGCAGTGGCAAACAGTGGGCTTCCCCTGGCTCTGGCAATCCCGTTTACTTCGCCTATGTGAGAAACCAGCATTGGGAGTTTGGTGACAGCAACACACTGTCATGGGTACAGGTTGATCGTAGAGTCGTGTGAATAGATGTCTTAGGCATCCTTGAGAGAGGAGCTGGGGTGGGTTGAAGGGGTGGGTGGTAAGGAACGATGGCTCATTCTTTACCTCACTTAATGAGGCAGAACAAGTTCGTCTATTGTGCTGTAGGTTGAGTTCAGAGGACGCTCTGCTGATTCCCCTGTGGAAGAGTAAATGGCAGCCTGTGGCGGTTTTCGTCCCACTAGCTTTGGGTGGCAGAGCTGGGATTCCAAATGCTTTCCGAGGCTGTTCTGCCAAGCACAATCTTGACTTTCCATATACCTGGCACACACTCAACGGTGGACCGAATAACCTTTGCAAAGAGGTGACCTTTCTGAAACCAATGAGAACCTGGGTAAATATTTCCCTCTTGTTTGAAAACTGTTTCAAGGCTGTTTCTGCCTTCGGTGCTTGATGGGCTGCAGTGCTTGTATAAGCTGCAAGGAAGCAGGGTTTGCGGGAATAGTTGCAATCCTTCAAGGTTCTACACCTGAACTAGTTGAGCTGTCACAAGTGGGGGAGAGGTCTTTTTAAAAACAAACAAACTCAACTAACCTCCCACACCAGAAATCTAAGGCAGGGTTGAGAAGTCAGGTCATCGTTGTGCACGGTGTGCTCTAGCTGTTTTCCCACCAAATTAAGGCTTTTCTCAATAGGATGCTTTTAAAAGGGAATAGCAGCTCCCTAAAGAGTCTAGTTTACCTGACTTTCAGTGCCTCAGTTCAGCTGACTGCTTTATTGGGGCTGTAACCCTCATTTGCACAGTTTAGTGTCACAGCCCTTACATATGACTTGAGGATAACTAACACCTGTGAGGAGTGAGGGGACAGAATGGGAACACCATAGTACTCTTAATTTACTGAACTCCTCTCTCCCCATTAACCTATCATACTCTTGTCTCGTTGCTTCAGGGATTAGAGATCTACATCCACACGGCCTTCTTCCAAGTACACCTATTACTAAGGGTTGTTAACATCATAAAGTCCCGGACTTTTGTTCAGTCTTGTGTCCTTTGTGCCAAGCTCTGTATCTCCTGTATAGTAGGTGCTCAAATATTAATTGCCCACCTGGCTAACTAGTAATTGAAATGCCTGTATGGTTGCCTACCAGGAATAAATATCCCTCTCCTGTTCCTTCCCAGGGGGAATATTACTAATGGATATTGTTGTCAGGCCAAGTGCTAATGATTTTAGAGACTCGTTCCATTAGCTGAAGTAGCAGTCTGCCAGGAATGTGGGGAGACCCTGTTGTAAGTTTCCATTTGCTGATAAATGTACCCCAGTGTTTCTTACTGAGCTTGCTCTTTCTGAGCGTTTCAGCATTTACACAGGGCTTTCTATTAAAGTGCTTTCTGATGACTAATTACCCTTCCCCTCGTGGTGATTAAAAAAAACATTTATTTAGTTAATGAGTCGGTTGAGGACTAGTCAAGGTCACATAGCAAGTCCCAGGTGATCCGTGCTTGCGAACTTCGACTGGATTGGACATTATGACTTCGACACTTTCGTACCTCTGCCATGGCTTGAAAGTGAGGAAGGGTGAGAAAAGTGAAAGGGAAACAAGTAGCCTGGCACGTACTGAATGGTGTGAGCAAAAAGCTGCTGGAGATGGTGCTGTCTTTCACCTTAAGGATTCCATTCTGGATCTAGACCAAGTAATCCTTGGGTCACTCCAAGCCCTGAAGTCCCTCAGGAAAATGAGGATATTTCTGGTATCGTGCTGAGGCTGTAGGTTATTTCAGGGTGACCTTGCTGGTCCTCAGATCAAATTGCAGTGTAACTGGTGAGATATTGCATATTTTGTTTGGGACTGGGTGAATGACCATCCATTAAAAGCATAGATATCTAGATTTTTTTCAGCTGTAGTCATAACTAACTTGGTTTTGTAACCTCCAGAGGCCTACTGCAGTGCTGTGCAGTGGGTAATAGGACTAGCTGGTGCAATTTAAGGCATTATCTGGGTGTCTAAGACAACTAAATATGGGCCGCTTTAAGCAAGTAAATTTCTGTGCCTCGGTTTCTCCACCTGCCAAATAAGGACTTTCTGTTTAGAATGAGTGGAGATAGGGACATGTTGGCAAGCTAAAATAGCACAAGTGGTTTTAGAAAGAATACCATTAGTGTATCTAACAAACATCTTTCTAATGAGCATTTGAAATGGCTTAAAATGTAGGCTACACACATTATAGATAAGCAGGCCAATATATAGAAAGAAAGAAAAAAATACCATTAATCCACAGGGCGAAAACAGTTTATAGACTGATCATCAAACTTAACTCCTAACTAAACTTGCATGGGAGCCAGAGGAGAAAAGGGAAGCACAGAATTACAGTCTCATTTGTGGACATGGAAAATAATACATAGGAATTTCTCAAGACTTTTGCTGACATTAAGTTCTAAAGGATACTTTCATGGGACAGTATTAATAGTTGTGGTATGAATCACAGGTTCACAACTTGTCTCCCCCGGTGATTTCAATTAGTATTGCCAGGAAAATTTGTGTGAGAGAGTCCTTCGGTTGTTAGGATAGTGTGTGTACACCGTGCGGCATGGAAAAGGATCCTTATTTTATGTTGGCAGTTATCAGCTACACATAAATAAATAACTGGTTCCCCCCTAATTAGTGGGTATCCCTTTTTTTTCCCCCTGCTACTTTGTGTTATGTGGGGTAGTAATTGTCATTGGATCTTTGGGAATTGATATTGTATCAAGTGAATTTACTTGTCATAGCTAAACTGAGATCTCTGGCTTATGGAAACCTCCTGAAATAGACATTTTCCCTCTGGAGGGCCTTTGGAAACTTTTGTTCTTCCTTGCCCTGCTGAACATTCAGGTTCTACTGAGTGATACATTAAAGCATTTGCCGTAGGGTCTATGTGGTCAGACCTTTACCACCAGCACAGGAGGGGAAGGAGAGAACACACAGAGACACACACACACCCCACCCCACCCCCTGTCTGTAGGATATTCTTTGAGTAACATAGACACAGCACCTCTTCATCAAGGGGGTCTACTGATACTAAGGAGAAGGACCCACCAAATTTGGGGCCCCAGTGAGTGCTGCTTGGAAGGTGGTGGCTTGGTGGGTGGATACAGGATGCTTTTCTCATCAGGATTAGCTTAGGGCTTAGTTTTGGTGCTTTTTGTGGGATTTGCACCTGCGCTACTAAGATTCACCGAGAAGAGATTCATTCTGTTGATGTTTCCTGTCTTCTCATCATTACTGTTTCTTGATTCTCTTTCAAGCAGCCGTTACATTACTGGAAGTCTTTGATCAGGAATCAGGGATGTAAGATGATGCTCTCTTTTTCAGATTTCTCCACAGATGCCAATTCCCTCGCCTTCTTTGAGTCTGTCCAGTTCATTCGGCACGAATGTGTGTCTTCGAGTTGTCACAGAGAGAGGTATTCATATTCTAGCTCCCGTGCTGACAAGATTACGACTTGTGAACCTTTTGCTTTGTCAGGAAGCTATCATTTGGATCCCATGTGCTTTACTGAATAGTCTTACAAAGTTGTCTATAAATGACATTTTCCTACATAGAATGTTGTAGATCTTTAGTTGCCTGTGACTCCTAAAACTTTACTCTGCCACTTCCAATAAGATATAGGAATTTAAATATTAAAATTTTACAGAAAGGCGCCTCTTTTATTAACTGGCTTTAACAATCAAAACACATCATGATTGAAGTGGGAGAAAAGCATCCCAATCCTGGGTGAAGACCAGCACATTTGCATAAAATGTTCTTTCCAACCTGAAATCGAGCAATTTAAGGATATAGATTCTTACCCCAAAGTTTCCTTCTGATGCTTGTTAGTAGTATCTTGTATACAGTAAGTGGCTAAAAATTCACATGGAATTGTGGTAACTTTTTCTCTTCTGATTCCATGTTTTCCTAATCAACAACTAAATTAAGGTTGTTCTCGTGCTGTCTTACTCTTGCTAGAGTGTTACTTAGGACCTCTTGGACTTCCCCTGGAACTGAGTAGTACAGTGTAAGTACAGCCCTTGCTTTGTGGTTTGGTTTGGTTTTTACCTTCTGTCTCTACCAGCCAAATGCTGTGTGACTTTGGAGGAGTGCCTGAACTTGTCTGAGCCTGTTGTTTTCTAATTTGTAAAGTGGGCAGTAGTAGGATTGGTGGAGGGATTGACATTCAGTAAATATGAATGTTTCCTCCTTTATAATTAAAGTGACTGTATTCCTGGTCTGCCTAGTACAGCTCTGCGTTTACCTGTTAGCCTACCACCTTATTCAGCGACTACGTCCTCTTTGAAAAGTACCTTGGTTTATATGGGATTTTGAGATATTCTTAAAAAGCTGCAACAACAACAAAGATGTTTCTATAGGAATGCCTTTTCAACAGGGAAACATTTTCCCTGACAAAGTATGACTTTATGTAGCGCTTGCATGTATTGAATGTGAAATGTATGTTGCTGACAGGAAGTGACTAGGTTTCAGGAAAGCTTCTGATGAACAGATGGGCCGTGCTCCCCCTAGCCACCCCCTCTTCCCAGCCCCTCTTCATGCAGTGCGTTCAGAATGTGGGCCATTGTCAGGCAATGGGCTGGCTAAATTCAGAAGTGCATCCTATGCTCCTTCCCAAACTAGAATTCTTGGATTGCATGAAACAGTTCCAGAGATTCTTTTGAACTGTGCCTTTATCCTCTTCCTGTCACTTTCAGATCCCATGCCCTCGTCCTCAGACTCCCTCCCGCGTCCTCAGACTCCCTCCCCTCTGTACGGGTTCTCTGTGTTGGACACAGCCTGCTCCTGATTACATACAACTGATTTTTGCCTTCAAAAATGAGTGGCCTTTGCTCCACCTTTGTTGACACTCAGACTGGTTTCATTTCTCTCCCTGTCTCTTCAGTTTTTCTAAGGGGCTCAGTCCTGTACCTTAATCTCAGAATCTATGTAGTGCTTGGTACTCCTTGGCCCCATAAAAGGGGGCTTAGTTATTTACCACCCAGGCCTGACACAGAGTAAAAAGGTTTAGTGGACTGCTGGTGAAAGATAGTATTCGGAATGCTGGAATAAACCCTGGGGCCAAGGTGGGGGGAGGGGGGACTTTCCACCCACCCCTCTAAGCACAGGCAGGCTTGCCCCTGCTTTCCCAGCGTGCGCATGCTCCAGCGCTTCAGCCCACGCGCCTCTGTGCTTAACCTGTAGGGCTTAAAGTGTTACCTGCCGGCCAAAACCAGGTCACAGCCTTAAACACGGACACCCGGTACTCGGCTGTGTGCGAGGAATGGGGGGCTTAAGCAGGAGCCCAGGGCTGCTCACTGTATGGGAGTGTTCGTCCTGGACCTGCCTCAGGCTGGCTCCTGCACACCCAGCTGGAGGAGAGTCAGCCCTCTTGTGGGTGTATTTTTCTCCTCTCAAGCCTGTGTGCGTATAATCGTTACTGGAGTCCCACTGAGCCTGTGTGCTCGGGGTGCCAAGGAAAATGTTGGTGCTGATCCGCAGTGGTGTGCAGCTCCGTGAGCTAAATCGTGAACTGGTAAAGGGCAGAGAGAAGGGGTTGAGGGCCTGGGGATGTGAATTTAGCCATGTTTCATTCACTTTCACCTCTTGACTTAAATCACTGTGTTTTGGGTAATGTCAGCGTTTTGGAAGTTCTATTTTTGGTAAATGGCTCCGACACTTCTAGATCCTTATTCAGGTAAACCTTTGGGGCAGAGGTTTCAATGGGCATAATGGGAATTGCTTTACCCTTTTCCTTAAGACTGACTTGACCTCAACTCTCTTTGAGCTACAAGCTGTTCCCATTTTGGTCTTAAGATGGTAAAATCAGAACAGACATATCAGGAAAGTTAGGAGGACAGAGATTATGCTCTGTCCTCTTTGGTACCCCATCAAGCCCCCCCCCCACCCCCTAAACACACACACATGCAAACACACACACACACCTCCTGTATACATAAATCCACCCTTCTTTTTCATGAAAGACTAAGGAAAGTCTGTTTGAACTCTCACAACACTTAGCTCTGTCTTAGAGATGTAGAAAGCTGTTCAACTTGAATTTTCATAGTACACATGGCATCTCTAATTTCAGAGAGATCAGTAAGTAGATCTGTGTGGATAGGTTTCTCCTTTGCCGGTTTGAGGCAATGCTCCTGAGGTATTTGCTAGATTGGAAACTCTAAAACAGGTTTGTTGTTGTGGGTTTTTTTTTTGTTTTGTTTTGAGTCTCAGATCCATCTAACAGTATTATGAAAATCACAGTTTCTTTCCTCAGGAAAATTCAGCACTGCAAAAATTTTACAAACATTCCTGAGGATTTGTGGAACTCCCTGAAACTTGTGGATTTAAAAATCCTGGGTTAAAAAACCCTGATTTCATGGGTAGGCCTCAAAGTCATGGTCGCACTTTCCTTTACAGATCATAGACTGCTGAGGTGAAGTTTCCAGTTTGTCCTTGGAGCAGAGCGGAGGTTATTGGTGTGCTTTGGCACTCGCTCTTTGGGATGTGCCTCCGCTTCCCAAGAGACTCATTATCAGCACCTTGAGGGTTCCGCTTGTGAACTCATGTACACTGAAACCAGCATTTCAGTGACTTTGGGTTTTGTTTTTTTTTTTTTTTTTGTCCTCCCTCACTGCCTTTCCTATGAACTGTGAATGCCCCTGAAGCTCCAAAGCTGCTTTTATAGGCGTGTTTACAGTAAAGTGCTCCCATGCAGACCGAGCGTCCCAGATGAGCAGTCATTTGCTTCCTTGTGTCAGAACAGGTCTGATTCCAGTGTGGTATTGCTTGGACTTACCTTCATGGCTGGCTTCTGTCTGAATACCTTCATTTGATACTCTTCATTTGAGTCTCTGGACTAGATATTCTCAAGGGCAAGGATCATATCTCACACGTATATGTACTGTCTGACATGTGCTGTTACTAGTAACTTCTTGAGCAGACTTCTGAGAAGATCATCTCTGTCAGAAAATAAATTGAACTCCTGGGGCTCATTTTCCCGTTCTTTTGGCCAGGGTGGATTTTCTACAGCCCCTCCCAGTGAGTCATAATGGAATACTAAGAACTGCAGGTGAGATATTGGTGGGCATTTACAACAGCTTACATCCTCTTAGAATGCCAGAAATAGGTAAAGGAGTAGATTTTGAAGATAATGTGACTCCAGGGCCAGTCATGGTGGTGCGTGCCTGTAAGCGGCAGCCTAGGAAGCCACAGTCGAGGCCAGTGATCGTGGTTTGAGTCCCGCTGGGGGCACGTAGTGAGACCTAGTCCCAAAAAAATAACTGGGCATGGTGGTGCGCGCCTGTAATCCCAGCTACCTAGGAAACTGAGGCTGGGGATTGCTTGAGTCTGTGGTACCCTGGGCAATGTGAGCCCAGGGTTCCACAGGCAAAAATAGCGAGACCTAGTCTCCAAAAAAAAAAAAATATGTGCTCCAGCTTCTTAGCCCAGTGCCATGGGAACACAAGACAATAGGCTGGCATTTTGGGGTCATCTTTGGAGTCAGTAAGGAAAGTAGCCTGAATTTCCCACCAAATTGTAAGCTCTCAGAATTAGGGTCACTGCCCAGAGCTGAAACTGGCATTCTAGTTTATGCATACTTTTAATGTCAGAAACCTCTAGGTTTACTCTCAGGGTGTTTAAGGTTTGGGGACCAGGAATAAGTTGAATCGTTTCATTTTGGAAAAGGAGTTGTGATCCCGGAAGTCATAAAGAGCAGCAGCCTTCACCAGCTTCTGGCTCTCACTCTGCAGCCCTGACAGCCCTTTCTGAACCAGGACGGAACTCAGCGCTCAGAAGCTCCATATGCTCCTGTCTTTGAAACACCTTTGAGTTCATTTCCTGGGAACGGGGCCAGCGCTTGTCCTAAACCAGGAACTCAGCTCCGGTGCCAACTAGGATTGTCTTTGTGGTGTTTCCCTAAAGGAGGGGACTGACGCAGGAGTCAGGTGAAATGGAAGCCTGCAGAATTCGGCTGCTGTAGAAGTGGAGATCAGCGCTTTGTAGAGATGGCAGATGTGTCCAGTTGCTCTGGTAACTAATTGGGGTCCCTGTCGGTGGCCAGGTGGTATCCAATTTCTAATGCGGTAATTGAGTTTTTCATGCCCAGCTTCCCAGCACCAGGTTTCTTAGCAGGCGGGACATGAAGATTCCCAACGTTCAGCCTTACGGAGGGCCGCCCACCTGGCCTGTCATGCTGGACCAGATGTATCGTGAATGTTAATTATATGGATCAATACAGTGACCCTGGTAACGACTTGTAGCTGCTGCAGGATCTGTTTACTGCAGGTCTGTCACCCAAAGGAGACCCAACTGGTTGGGAACATCGTGTTCTAAGTGCGAGAGACTGTCCTGTAAGGATCGGGCTGTAGGGACTGACTGTTGCTCTCATTCCCCACAGTTACCCACAAGGAAACATTGCTTCCAAGTGCTTTCTGATTTGCCAGTTCAGAGTAAATTCGGGTTGACAGACGCTCAGTTTTCAGTGAAGTGGGAACAGAGGATGTTTCCAAATCCGGTAGGTCGGTAGGAGAGCACCCACGTTGGGAGGCACCTCTTTTCTCTATCTCGTTCCTAATTGGGAGAGGAGAGTTGATGAGATTGCTTCCAACTCGGGAGAAAGGCTCTCCTGTTTGGGGAGGAGAAGGTTCAGAAAGCTGCACATTCTTTTCTGACACCACAGGAAGGGGATTAGCCCAGCGCTGGGCATGCTTGGAATGAGCTCACCTTGCCAGTTCTTATTGAATTTGGACAAGCCACTGTGAAAATAGTTTCTTCCTCAGAATCTGTCATGTTCTCTTAAGCCCTTGTGGATGGATTGTCTGTACCTGACAAATGGAGTTGGTATTAAAGGAGATTTTCTGTTTACTCTGTTTTATCTCTGAAAATGGCATAAGTAACACATTTGTTCTGTGTTCTTTTGAGTTGCTTTATCAGGAGCCCGATAAACACAGTGCTTGTGTTTGTTTTTTTCGTATTCTGCTTAGAGTGTCTCTGGGAGCAGTACTTCTCATGGAGTGGGAAAGAATGGAAGGTACCGGGCAGCTGGGGAGCTTTGTCAAACTCTTCATAACATGGACCCTGACCTGGACCTCCCTGAGAGGGGAGGGCCTGAGGGTAATGCTTGGTAGGCACGTTTTGAAATAGCTTCTCCAGATCAAGTGGAGAGAGCCTGGCTTTAGAACCGCTTTTTACCCTGTCTAGCTACGCTGGCCACAAGTTAAGGAAACCTGGCGTTGGGATGGTCCTGTTGCCGCAACCACCTCTCTTGGGTGACTTGGGCCGTCAGGGAGAATCTTGTGCCCCATGTGAGAGGTCTTGAAAATAGCCTATCCTTACTCAGGCATCAGAGTAAGCGATGAACAGTCATGCAGCCTATCCACTCAGGATTAAGCATCTATCATGTCACCGGACTTGTGCCAGGCACTTCGCTATGTCAGTGAACCTAAGACCCGTATCCTGTGAACTTAGCCTTCTTCTGAGGTTATTGCTTAGGTCCTGTAGGTGTAGACCTTCTGACCACTTGGGGTGTGGCGCCCTGCCGGAAGGTGTGCTCTTGGCGAACAATGTAGCATAGCGATTTGCGTGTAAGAGGGAGTTGGCAGCCTAATGCCCACCGATGGACTCGAGGCTCACCCTGCTTGCCTGAAATTGAGAGTGTGATTAGGATCAACCCAGACCATGAATTGGGGGTTTGGAGCTGTTATCTCCTGGCCAGACTGTTTAGTTAGCTTCTTCATCTGTACAGCCAAGGCAGTTTGCAAAGAATTCAAGTAGAAAAAGCAAGAATATGGAACAGCTAGGCCTCTGCTGAAGGCTACTAAACCAGTAGCCTTTCAGACAGTTGGTGTTCTCTTTGAAACGCTAAGAGTGATTGTGAGCTTCTGTCCCCATTCCCACCTCTAGCTTCTCCTGGCTAAACTTGGACTCAGTGGATTAAAATTAAGTAAGTAATATATTCTTATAAGTAAATATAAGAATATATTTACTCAACATGACCACCTGTGTTGTGAATTCCTGCACTTAGGTGAGCAGTAACGTTCTAAAAATGATATAAGGAGGCATTTTAGTGAAATTTTGGCCTCAAAACACAAATTTTTGGAGGAACTGTGGAACTAGCCAGAGTAAAGACTGGAGAAAGATGGGGGAAAAGGCAGAGCAAGTTGGTCGCTAGGTTAGCTAGGAGAGCAACTTCTTCCTTAAGTTAATAAAATGAGTGGTTCTGAGATCCAGGCAAAAAGACTCCTTTTTAGTTCAAAAAGGGTCTGTCACTATTGTTCTATTATCAAACAATTCAGGAAAAGGCGGGGAGGAGAGGCAAGACTTCGAGTCTGTCCTGGAAAAGTTGGTTTTGACTTGAGTGACTGACCAAAGCCTGCCTCAGGGTCATGTAGATTAGTGCAGTGTATGATGTGTGCTGCAGCACACGAGTGAGTTTCACTTAGGGCACTGGGGAAAGATATGAACAGACAGAACCAGGCGCAGCGATTCAAGCAAGAGTGCAGAGTCCTGTGCCAATTCTACTCTTACCTGCCCGAAAGCTGCTGTCTAATGTAACCACAGGCCAACACCATCTCCACAGGAGAGTCTTCACAGGGTGATTCTTGCTTTCTACCTTAAACCTAAGAGGAACATCCATGTCTGCATGGAGAGATTGCTGACTCCGTGCTGTGTGCACCCCCTTCCAGTCTAATGTACAGTTGGAGCCCATTAGAGAGGAGAGCCACAGCCCTCCCCGGAGGAGCTGGGAGGCTCTAGATGATTCCAGTGGTAACCAGCTTGCAGAGAAACTGTTCTGCTATGAAACCTTCCAGCCCGCCAACAGTACAAGGATTTCTCCTTGGTTGCTCAGTGATGCGTTCAAGCCAAAGCTGCCTGGTCTGGGGAATAGAACCACATCACCAGTGATCTTTCTGTTTTCAGAGAAGCCATTTAAGATGATCAAAGGAATTTCAGACCTCACTTCCTGAGACCATTTAGATCTGTCTTGCAGGTCTTTTCAGCTTGCTAAACTACTGTGAAGTTAAAACTGGCCAGTCCGTTTTTGGGAAATCCTAATGTTCCTAAGAAAACATTAAACCAGATTGTTACTTTTTTTTTTTTTTTTCAGTTTCACAAGTGAGTACTTTAAATAAATGTCTGCCACGTCTAGGAAACTAAGATTCTGTAATTACTTCGCCTATTACTTTAATCCAAACACTTGAATCATATTAGCCTTACAAGAATTATTTTTAGTCAAAGTAGAGAAGTGGTACCAGAAAGTGGAACAGAATTTCTCTTAAAATTTTTGACTCGGAGTAACCAAATTTGCTTTGTATTGGGGAACTCCAGTCTAGCTAGACCTTTCAAACATATAAGATTTGAAGTGACTTGGAATGATGCACATGAGCGGGAACCCAGCAGAAAGTTCTCAATTTAAGGGCATGTTCTCTGATTGTGCTAAGTATTAGGGTAGGAAAGAAAATTCTCCCTGTCACCATTCAGCAGAGGCTAAGTAAACCGCCTTTAAAAGTGCATTTAAAATACAGTTGCTGTTGAGTGGTGTAAATTATGGTCATTTCTTATGAAACTAGCCAGGAAACTTTTGGTCAGTGTTACCACACCAAGAGGAAATCTCCTTATGTAAATACACACAGGTGACATTTCTGAATTGTTCCTGATGCCAATAGAAAAATCTGGGGTCATTTCTCTCATCCTGGGAAGGTGGCAATGAATCAGCCCTTCTCCTCCATCACAGAGCCAGTGGGAGTAAGGAGCAGAAGGGTGCGTTTTGCTTCCACAATGTTTGAACTCTCCTCACCCTTTCCGAATCTGTGGAGCAGAACCTCTCAGTGACACCTCATAGGCAACTTTGAAAAATTACATTTCTTTGCATCATTTCACTTCTCCCAAAATCGTTCTAGATTTTGAAACTGAAAAAATCCTTTCCTTTCCCCAGAAGTTCACAAATGTTCAACTGGTTTTTTAAGTGTAGAAAACTTTAGTGCTCTCTAGACTGTTCTGTAAGTTGACTTCTTTAAAAGCCCCTCCCCCAACCTATTCTAAAAGGATAATAGTACTGGGCTTGTAAGGGTTTATTTTTTGTTTTTTGTTTTGTTTTGTTTTTTTTTGAGACTAGGTCTCGCTATTTTTGCCTGTGGAACCGCAGGCCCACGCTGCCTGGGCTGCCATGGATTCAAGCAGTCCTAGCCTCAGCTTCCCAGGTATCTGGGGTTACAGGCGCTAGCCACCACACCAAGCTATATTTTTTAGAACCAGGTCTCGCTACGTGCACCCAGCGGGTGCTGCGGCTTCCTAGGCTGCCGCTTACAAGCATGCACCACCATGCCTGGCCTTATTTTTTGTTTTTTATTTTAAAAACTCAGTTTTTTTAAAAACATTGAGATTTTTTTACTTAAAAAAAACTCAATGTTGGTTGCCTTGAGCAAATCACTTAAGCCTCATCCTGATTCTCATCTCTTGTAGTCCACACTGATTTAAAAATACAAATTCTCTGTAAGGAAATGATAGCCAGGACCCTCTGATGTGGAGGCAGATTGCTTAAACTAGAAAATCACAGAAACCGAGGCTTTTAGAACCTTGCTTTTCACAGCCCTAATAGGTGTGACTATTAAGCTCCTCAGCCTTTAAGTAAAAGCTGTGATCTGATGTTCTCAGGTGGTTTTACCAGTGAGGTGTGTTCTTCATATGCCAACTTTTAAGTAAAGCGGTGTGAAAAATATTTAGATCAATGCTGTTCTGCAGTTTTTTATTGATAAAATTTTCCAAGTAAGTTTCCTTACAGAATTTGATTTTGGCCTTTACTTTGGCTGAATTTGATTTTGGCCTTTACTTTGCCATACAGCCTAAAGCCAGAGCTTTCCTTGTCTTTGTGCTTTGTCCACTTTTCTCTTTAAAATATGACTATTTAGGGCTGGGCATGGTGGCGCATGCCTGTAAGCGGCAGCCTAGGAAGCCATGGCGGGGACCAAGGATCGCAGTTTGAGTGCCGCTAAAGGTAATGTAGCGAGACTTAGTTCCAAAAAATAGCTGGGTGTGGTGGTGTGCGCCTGTAATCCCAGCTACTTGGGAAGCTGAGACTGGGGATTGCTTGAGTTCATGGCACCCCGGGCAACACGAGCCTGCAGTTCCACGGACAAAAATAGCGTGACCTAGTCTCAAAAAAATAAAAAATGACTATTTAGCCGGGCACAGTGGCACATGTCTGAAAGCTTCAGCCTATGAAGCGACCGGGGCTAGGGATCGCGGTTCGAGTCCCACTCAGGGCAACATAGCGAGACCTAGTTTCAGAAAATAGCTGGGTGTGGTGGCGTGCGCCTGTAATCCTAGCTACCTGGGAAGCTGAGGCTGGGGATTGCTTGAATCCGTGGTACCCCGGGCAGTTCCATGGGCAAAAATAGCGAGACCTAGTCTCAAACAAACAAATAAAATAACTTTAGAAAGCCATAGGTCAGGACAACCTAAATTTCGATATCTGGTCTGGAATATAAAGGGAAGAGTGGGATTGGGATTCCGGGGTAGTTGATTGTTCCTCTTTTTAAATAACCCCAGAGAAGTCACAGCCAACAATTCCTGTCAACCAGTTGTTTTCGCCACTCTCTCAGGTGATGATTTTGTGCTGAGTCTTGAGCTGAAATTGAACACATGTCAAGAAGAATAACAAACCTTGTCTTTCTCTAGAATGGAAAATATGAATGTTTTTGCATGACTGATTATCTTTTTATCATTGTTCATGTATTGAGTTCTCCAAGTCTCTCCTAGAAGCTTGTAATTTTTGTCTTTGAGAGCTGTGGAAACTAAAGCCAGCTGATCTTTGCTGGCTTTGTCCTTTGAACTTGAAAATACTTGTGTCACTTCCAGATTGAATCCTGAAAGGTCTTATTGACCAGCTACATTTGGAAACAGTGCCTGTTACTCAATAGTTACTACATAACATTTGGTTTTTGAAACCAGATACATATATATATATATATATATATATATATATATATATATATAGAGAGAGAGAGAGAGAGAGAGAGAGAGAGAGAGAGAGAGAGAGAGAGAGGAGAGAATATGTTTTCATGACTTTTCCTCAGGAAAAACTGCTGTGGTGCCTGTTTCATTATTTGTTGGGTGCAAGCCCAAGGTTCAGCAAGCTGGCCTGCATAGACTCCACTTACCCTTGCTAAGACTGCTTGTCTCCCTGCCATGTGCTGTCTGACCAGGACTTTCGTACTCTTACCTCTTTTAGTAGCCTTTCCAAATGCCACACTGACTCATTTGGGGTTCAGTCATTAGGCAAATACTTGACAAGCATTTGTACTTGTGAAATGTAATTCACTGTCAACTGCATGTAGGCTGAACTTCTGGATCAGGAAGAATTGTTTTTAGGTATCTCCAATCTTGTTCCTTCTTGCAGTTACACAGATGACATTTATTTAGTTTTGCAGCCACCTTCCAGAATGCTAGGTTCCACCTTCCTTCGAGAGTTGTCCACTGGTTGCTTGTTTTGGTGTTAACTTTTGTTCCCATAAAAATTCCCTAAGAAAAGGCCGGGGCACGGTGGCTCGTGCTTGTAAGCTTCAGCCTATGAAGCAGCCGGGGCTAGGGATCGCGGTTCGAGTCCCGCCTGGGGCCCGTAGTGAGATCTAGTTCCAAAAAAATAGCTGGGCGTGATGGCGCGCACCTGTCATCCCAGCTACCTGGGAAGCTGAGGCTGGGGATGGCTTGAGTCTGTGGTACCCCGGGCAACGAGAGCCTGCGGTTCCACAGACAAAAATAGCAAGACCTAGTCTTAAAAAAAAAAAAATTCCCTAAGAATACAGATGTACGTGTTTGTAAGCCGTTCTTAAGATTTCATTGTAGAAACATTCCAGCTAATGTGCAGTAAGATTGCTAGTTGTGAGCTTTGTTTAAAATCCAAGGTTGACTTAAGAGAGAACTGCAAATTAAGACTGATGACTGGATCACAAATACATGAGGTGTATGTACATAGTAGCCTGCTTTGGTCTTTGCTGAAGATAAAGAGTTCTTGACTCATGCTCTGTGGACCCGTGCAAATGAATTTCAGTGAAAAACACAAGAGGCAGGATATTTTGGCATGCTTTCTGTTGAGTAAGAAAAGGGGAGTAGGGGAGGCAGGGATAAAACTACAAGTTGTTTTGGTTTGGTTTGGTTTTTTTCCTGTCTCCGAAAGTGACTGGTAGGATAAACCAGAAACCAGTGAAAATGGGGAGCGGGTAACAGAGTTGGGGAAGAAGGAATGGTAGTTAAGACTTCCCTCTACGTATACCTGTTACACTTTTGAGACTTGTTTTATGTTAAAAAATAAAGGGGAAATAAAATCTTGAACTTGTCTGTATAGGGAAACGGTGAACTTAACTGTAACAGAATGATTACTCTCTCTTCCTGTAAGCAGCCATAGATGATCTTTGAAAATGGTTCATTATTTACTTGACTTTGAAAACCCTACAAAGTCATACAAATCAAGAAGTTCATCACTTTGTGTTCGTTTTAGGAACACTCATGAAATTGGCCTGGGCACGCATATCTGAAAAACCACCATGTATCTGAGGTCATTACTCTAGAGAAGCTGTGTGTGCCATTCTGTTGTTACAGTGAAGGAGTTGGTGCATGTGCTCATGCAAAACAAGGAGGGTGGATGCCGGATCGGTTCCCTGGTATGTGGAATTTCTACTGTACAGGCTTACAAATTCAGAGTGATCCTACACTTAAGGATTTCACCGTAGATTCTCCAGTAATTGAGCTCATCCATGTGAACAAAGTCCCCAAGCTGCATCTCACAATTTACAGAACCTGTGGTCAGTTTAACCCACACAAGCCACACTGAGATGATCCAGACTGAGACAGAACAGCTTGTTCCCAAACCAGTAGAGGAGGGTGCACCAGAGACCTAGATTGTCAACATCAGAAGAAAAGTGCTACAAGTAGGGAAACTGAAAGTTTAAAAGGCATTGTTAAATTTGAAATGGAAATGACACTGTGAACTCACACATTTAAAAAAAAAAAGATTTTTTTTCTCCATTAAAAAAAACCTAGAAGTATGATTCCCTCTAACAGCAGTTTGCTCAGATACCATTTCCCACTTAAAGAAATCAGGGCTAGTAAAAAAAAAAAAAAATGAGAGAGAGAGAGGAAGGAGAGAAGCTTTTCTTTACAAAGAATGCCAACTAGTATCTCTGGCAGGAATGATAGGGGAAACTTCATGATACTGTAAACTCCTCTCCCCAGCATAATTTGTCCCAGTTAAGGAGTATGAACAGATGGGAAAGTCACTAAGGAACAAGATACTCACAGGCCAAGTATCACCCCACAGATCAACCTCTGCCTACAGAGGTGAGAATACACCTATCAGAGACTGACAGTCTCATTTAGCCTAAGCTTCAGTTTAGTATTTTTAACTTAGAACAGGAACCTGATGCCCTGGGCTTCCTGATAGGAACTACTCTTTCCAGAATGATAGCCTCATGCCAATCAAACCTCAGGTTGTACTTAAAGTTAACCAGAAGAGAGCAGTCTGAAAAAAATCAGAATATGGGGGCTTCTATAAGACAGTTGACCTGAGAACCTCAAGGTAAAGTCAGCATCATATGAGAGGAGAAAAGGACTGTTGTAGACAAGCAGAGGCGAAGGGCCCCTAACCACCAAACCCATCGGGGAGCCTGATTCCATCTTCAGTTGCAAGAGTTCAGAAGCTGCTGCTGTCTGCAGATATAAAAGATAATCTTGAGAAAACCAGAGTTTACAGGAGGCTATTTAGTGGTCGAGAATTAATGTTAATACTTAAGTATGATAACATTAGGGTGCCAAAGGATATCCTTGTTCTTAGTGGGTGCGTTCTGAAGAATTTGTTGGTGAGTTTTCATGTTTGCAACTTTTTTTCCCTGGCAGGAGCATTTGAAAGTCTGTGTGTGTTTATATGGATGGGTACATAAAAAGAAACCGGATGTGGAAAGTGGAGAAATTCAGTCTAGGTAAAGGGGATATAAGTCAGTGTAGATAGAAGGTAATTAGGTGTTCATTATACTATTTTAATTTTTTTATGTCAAAAATGATAATAAAGTTGGAAAAATAAAGTACAGCAGTCGGGGTAAAAGGGAACTGGCGTATATCGCTGACATCACGGCTATGTTCCAGGAACCCAGATTTCTTGGGTGTCTGTACAAAAAATTTGTTTGCTCCTAGAGTTGATAATTCATGTCAGGAGAAAAAGACTGGCGTGTTTTCATCCAGGTAGCAGTAATTTTTTTTTTTTTTTTTTAAGACTAGGTCTTGCTATTTTGCCTGGGGAACCACAGGCTCACATTGCCAAGGGTACCGCAGCTTCAAGAGATCCCCAGCCTCAGCTTCCCAGGTAGCTGGGGTTACAGGTACATGCCACCACGCCCAGCTATTTGTTGAAACTAGGTCTGCCTATGTTGCCCCAGGCGGGTCTCGAACCCATGGATTCAAGCAATTCCTAGTCTCAGCTGCGCTCTAGGCTATGCTTAAAGGCATGCGCCCTGTGCCCAGCTCAGGTGGCGGTATTAAAGGTGAAGGAAGGAGGAACAAACCGGCAACTGGACGGGTAGAGATGTAAGTGCATATGTTGAGACACAGTCACGCTCTCTTCTACATGGTTTCAAAAGATTAGACATCTTTTCCCTGTCCTTCTGATTGCCTTTTTGTGACCTCCTCATTGTACCTCTGCTTGGCAGTATCTCTCATTCACTTGAGCACTTAGGAGACAGTAGAAAGCTGGTGAAGTGTGTTGCCTCATGTCGAGAGGGGGAGAGTTGCTGATAAAGGGTAAAACCACTCTCTGGCAGCTTTGCAAGCTTTAATGTTCCTTCTTCACCATTTAAATGACTCAGAAGTGTGGGCCCTGGTATTGCCTCCCACCATGATTGCTGAAAGATCATCCATTGAGGCCCATTTTGAAAGGCATGTTTCTTCTGACTGTAGAATTGGGTGTGTGTGTGTGTGTGTGTGTGTGTGTGTG